>CAODLS010526322.1:0-13435 GCA_948243855.1 Flueggea neowawraea
GTGCCATTGAGGATCTTTGCATCGATTTCCAAAACGAACCACCTCTCCAGAAAAGATTTTCAACTCTTCCCTGAAAAACAAAGTAATGGATTCATAAACACACTAAACAAGGATAATAGTTTATGAAATAGTCATCATTTATGATATTCACCTCTTGTCAGCTGCAACGATCCTTAAGAGCTCATCCGTATCTGTTGATATAAGATTTTGCACAACTTCCGAAGGAAGCACTACCTCTTTTAAATGTCTTATGCTTCTCTTTGAAAGGGACTGCATAAGGGTGGAACCCTTGACAATTGTATTTGCTACCTCAAAAGCTAATATTGAAAGCTCATTGCCTTTAGTTGCAACACCAGCCGCAAACCCATTATTCTTGTTCAAGTTTGTCATGCTACTGCCAAGAGTATCCAAGACCTCTACTGCCTTTCCTAGTCCAACAGTACTAGCTCTACTCAAGCGAGAACTCACTTCCTCCGAAACCTATAGTTCACAGCATCTCCTTAAGAACTTTCTAAAAACAAAACCAATTCACAAACTAACATCATTCTATCACAGATCACACTGATGATTGTAATAATTTTAAAGTTCACTAAGAATTCCCAAAGCAACATATTAGACTAGTGCAGCAAACTCTTTTCTCATGCACTAAAATCTTTACCATCAGTCTCCATCAAAATATCCAGTGATGCATGAAATGACAGGAAATGCTATGCAACATATCAGAATGATAAAATACTTGTGGTATCAGTGATAGCCTTCAGCCCCCAGTCAAAATGGGCAGGAATAATATCAGTACACAAACATGTGAACTAGCTTTATAAATGATATCAGTCCCCAATAAAAGCAGCTGCTAGTGTATGCAAAAGTGCAAAACTTGTTGTGCAACACAAACTGAGACCACTAATCTCCAAATGGAACGGCTAATGATGTAGCCAAATATGTGAACTTGCTATTCAACACATTAGACTAATGCAATACTTTAACTAATCACGCACATAAGACTCCATAGCTAGTAATGTAAATGAAAATTCAAACTTGCTAAAAAACCATACAAACACAAACATTTTTGAACTACACTAACCATGCCAATCATTCTCCACAAGAAAGTTAAGTCAATACTGTAACTTTAACACAATAAAGACAGACTTTAACAGTTTACCTTGGCAACAGAGCGAATGGATCTTGATTTGAGAGATGGGTATCGAGGAATCCCATCATAGAAATCATCAGGAGCAGCAGAACCCGAATTCGAATACAAAGACTTATCCTTATATGAAGAAAGCTTCGCTTCCTGAGATTGCTTCTCCATACTCTCTCTCACCTGCTCATTGACAGCACCAAAGCCGCCGCCACCATCGGAGTTTGCCTTGTTCTGGCCGTAGTACTCGGCCTTTCCGTAGAAATTAGGCTTCGACGACGACGGTGGTGGTCGTGGGGTTTTGTTGGAAGTCTTGGAACACAGACCTCCCATGGCTTCAACAGCTTCGATCAGCGAGTTCAGGTTCAAGTCAACACTTCAAACCCACCAAACCATCAACTGCACCCAGCTTCAAGAAAAACCTTTCTTCTTTCTCTTAAAGAGGCATCAATGGTGTGGGAGGTTTAGAGAGAGAGAGAGAGATGGGTTGGCGAGAAAGTCCACGGCGGTGGTCGAATGGTCGTCCCGCGCCAAAAAATGTGATGATTTTATGGGATGAGAAAATGATAATTAATTAAAATAATAATAGTCATGAGTCAATAATATTGATATGATATAGAAAGGGATTTGTTTGTTTTGGATTTTTAGTTTGAAAAAAAATGAATAATTTAACTTTCAAAATTACTTAATTTAATTTCAATTATTATTAAATAAAAAATCACTCAATTAGTTCAACCATGTTCTATAAACAATACCTCTAATTCAATTTGTTTTTTAAATTTTTTTATTTAATTGTATATTTTTGTTATGGACTATGTGATTTAATGATCGTATGTTAGGTTCATCCACTGCGGTATTGTCAATTCTGAGCTCATAAATTGTCACAGTTTTTATTCTTGAAAAAGAATCTCTGTGTTTTGAGAGAGCAAAGTACTTATAAGTAATATTAGCATCGATTCATATTCAATGTGTGAGTACGATACTACAGTTTCCAACTTCCCCTCATAAAAATGGTTATATAAATTATATTTTTAATCAAAATTATTAAGCTTTTTTTTCATTTCTTTAGCTCAAACTATGTAAATTGTGAAAAAGAATATTCAAACATAGAATATATCTTAATTGAAGAATCAAATTTAATTGAAGGTACAAATTATGAATAAAACAAATGAAGAGTAATTTTGATTTGTTTTTCATTTTTTGTACTCAACAACAAAGTTAGGGATAAGGACATCCACAATGATTATCCCCATTTTGAGATGATTATCTTATCATATTAGTTTTTTACTAAATTCTCTTTTTATTAAATTTTTTCTCACTATCATTATACTCTTTTTTATACTCAGCAATAAGTCCCACAATAACATCACTCTTTATTTATTAAATTTTCAAATATATAATTCACAATAAATATATTTATTTAACATACTAATTTTATACATTATTTTAAGATAAAATATACTTTAAAAATTAATTTAAATATATTTTCGATAAAGTTTTTTATGCAAAAATTATTAAAAAAGAATTTTCTACATATTTTTAAAATAAAAACAGTTGAAATTCAAAGTAAAAAAAATATATTAACCAAGTGATTGCAAATACATTAAGCAAAATATTCATAAATTAATGTATAGAAAAAATAAATTAAATACATATACTTTATATATAAAAAATCAAATTGTCCTAATTTAAAATTTTATACAATAAATATATATATTTAATATATAAAAAATTAAATTAAATATAAATATTTTACGTATAAAAACTTTAAATTATAAAAAAATAAAAAAAAAATAGTGGAAGGTACACCACTTGTTAGGTAGACGCTTCCCTTGAGCGGTATATTGCAAAACATCCCAACCAATAAAACATCCAGTCTACTACAAAGTAAATATTCCACGTGTAAAGGCGTAGAGCACCATAACAGATGCCTTAAAATAAAGGAAAAAGAGAAGACAAGTCAAAAAAAAAAAGTGAGTAGGAGACGCAGTCAAAACAAAAAAGTGAGTAGGAGACAGAGGTGTGCGAAAGATGAGTGAGAGAAGTGGTCTACGTTGACAAAATTTTTGTTTGTTGACTTATTCTAACCTCTTCTCTAACCCATTTTCATTACTCCTCAATTCTCTTTTATGGCTTGCTTGTTTTAATGGACAACTATCAGATTTTTTTTTACTGCTAATCAGAATTTCATTATACACATTTTGATCTTTATTATGATTAATACTAATTTTAATGCCTACACATGATGCGGACTTAATTTTGAGTTTAAAATTTTAAAAATTTAAACTTTTTTAATTGATATAATCTTAAAAAAATAAATGTGGTAATTATAATAAAAAAATCAAATAAATTTGAATTTTATCCACAAGATTATTTATATACTTCATAAAAAAAATAAAAGATGAGTGCTCTTAGAAGTAAGTGAGTTTTTTTAACATGGTAGAAATAAGTAATTATAATATAAGTAAATCAAAGACCAATGCAAAACTAAAACATTAAAAGATCATTTATATGTCAATCAAATAACGGTTCTCACAAAATTCTTTCAAGTAAGAAAATATCATTTCTCAACAACAAAAACATACACATAGGCAATTTTTCAACCTTTTTGTAATCCAAAATACTATAATATATATGATATGATATGATGTATCTCTTGAGATTTTACAACTAATATTTAAACTAATTTTTAATAATATATTATTAAATTAACTTAATTCATCTTAATTAATTAATAAATTTGTAGAGAATAAAATAAAATTTAATGTGTCCAATGAATATTAATTAAATTCACTATATAAAAAATTATTTAAAAATTATAAATTATCACAAATTTCAGAAATCAAAAGAGAAATTTTAAAAATTGTCTCTTCAACTTTCTATTTGTCTAAATTCATATTATCATTAAATTAATTTAATTTATATTAATTAATTAATAATTCATAGAAAATAAAAGCATATTAAATGTGTCCAATGAATATTAATTAAATTAACTACATAAAAAATTATTTAAAAAATATAAATTATCACAAAATTAAAAAAATTAATAGAGAAATTTTAGAAATTATTTCTTCAACTTCCTATTTGTCCGGAACACTATAATATATATATGTTGGCTCGGACTGACAATCCAAGAGATGGGTGAATTGGATTTATAACTTTTAAAACTTGTTTAAAAATATTTTTGCTATTATCAAAATATTCAAGATAAACAAAAGACAAAGCAAGAACACAAATCCAATTCACACAAATAATAATGTAAAGAGAGAAGGGATAGATAAATCAAATCCGCGATGTATAGTGGTTCGACCCTCGTTGCCTACGTTCACTCCTCAAACTTTCCCTTGAGAATTTGAATTCACTATAGTTCTTGCTTCAAAGGATGCAAGATTAAACCTCTACAAACTCTTGCTTCAAAGGTGCAAGATTAAACCAATACAAACTCTTGCTTCAATGGGTGCAAGATTAAACCTCTACAAACTCTTGCTTCAATGGGTACAAGATTAAACCTCTAACAATACAACCCTTGTTTTTTAGACAAACAAGAAAACTATTCATCTCTCAAATACAAAGATATGATTGACAATGAAGAACGAAATCAATAATGAACACTTTCAAGAAATAATAAATTTGCAAGTGAAATTCACTCTTGAGAGATATGTGGATGATTTGCAAATATGAGCACAAGAAAGCTTGATGTTGTTGTAAGATGGTTTCAAGTGGTTAACAACAACTTCTCTGATGTATCTTGAATTTATTTATAGCTTTCCAAGTCGATATGGCCGTTGGAGGATTGATTGAAGCCGTTGTGAGATAGAGTAACCCTTCATTTAATGTTCTGATACAAGTCTCTAACTCGAGCTAGCATTTCATGTAACTCGAATTATCCACATGAAAATTACGGGTTCTTGACCTCTAACTCGAGTTATCCATAAATATGATCATTGGATTGTGACAGATTTTGCCTCAAAGTTCTAACTTGAGCTATCCAAGTATCTTACTTGAGTTAAATTTACTCCAGGATATTTAACTCGAGTTAGCCTTCATTTAGCTCGATTTGCCTAGTATTTGATCAACTCGAGTTATGCATGTTCTTACTCGAGTTGTAACACTTGATCAGCAGCTTCTGGGTGATCTTCTTACTCGAGTTGGCAACCGTGTAACTCGAGTTGTATAAGCCTTCAATAACTTGAGTTGGACTCACGTGTAACTCGAGTTGTCTAGCCATTGATTAACTCGAGTTGTATCTTATGTAACTCGAATTGAATTTCCATGTTGATGGTTTGATTTTTCTTCAACACTTTGGCTTTTCTGGATAGCAATGTCAATTCGAGTTGTGTTCTTCGTTTACTTGAGTTAGGCTAGAAAGACCATCCTAAAACACTTAAGTATCAAGCTCAATTTTTTTCATCATCAAAACACAAAGGGATCCAAATGTTAACCAACTTTGGTTCAACAATCTCCCCCTTTTTGATGAAAATATGTATGAATTTAAACATCTATAAAACAATGACAAATAGATTGATAAAAAATTTTACTCCTTGTCACTTTGGTTAGTTCATCACAACAATAAACATAATGTTGAAATCATGATTGAGTCCACTTCTAAAAAACAATGATGCCACTAAAGCAAGTTAAATGAATTCATGCAACATTCTCCTTTTTTTTGTGATCATAAAAAAGATATGCAAAATAAATAATATTCTCCCCCTTTTTGAAAGAATTGTGAATAATCAATGAGCACACAAAACTCCCCCTAAATGAATGCATTTTTCAATCAACTCCTTTTGAAGTCGAAACTCCCCCTTTGAAATTCAAAGTATGCATTAAAAATCACCTGAAATTAATACCATTTAAAACAAAATTTTTTTAATCAATACGATTATACATTCAAAACATTAAGTCAATCAACTAAGTAATATTTCAAAAAATATCATAGTAAGGAGGTTTATCAATTTCATCCCCATATTTAAAGCATGAAATATCATTCAAGGGTGTCATTTTTGATCTTTCACTCTAGGTTGTTAAACCTTAAAAAATGTGAGTCTTAGCTCTGATACCAATTGTTGGCCCAGACTGGCAATCCAAGAGGGGGTGAATTGGATTTCTAAATCTTAAAACTTGTTAAAAAATATTTTTTCTGTTATCAAAATATTCAAGATAAGCAAAAGACAAAGCCAGAACACAAATCCAATTCACACAAATCATAATGTAAAGAGAGAAGGGATAGAGAAATCAAATCTGCAATGTATAGTGGTTCGGCCTTCGTTGCCTACGTCCACTCCTCAAGCTTTCCCTTGAGAATTTGAATTCACTATAGCCCTTGTTTCAAAGGGTGCAAAATTAAACCTCTGCAAACTCTTACTTCAAAGGTGCAAGATTAAACCAATACAAACTCTTACTTCAAAGGTGCAAGATTAAACCAATACAAACTCTTGCTTCAATTGGTGCAAGATTAAACCTCTACAAACTCTTACTTCAATGGGTGTAAAATTAAACCTCTAATAATACAACCCTTATTTTTTAGACAAACAAGAAAAATATTCATCTATCAAATACAAAGATATGATTGACAATGAAGAATGAAATCAATAATGTGTTAGAGAATTTTTCGGGGATGCCTTGGTTAAGTTTGTAGAGCGAAAGTGAGTTAGAGTGAAGAGAGAAAACAACACCGCAATTTTTATAGTGGTTCGGTCAATCATGCCTACGTCCACTACCAAAGTCTCACTTAGACTTTTCACTATCGGAGATTGATTACGGCTCAATCCAACAAAGCTTTACACCAAGGTTGATTGCGGCTTACACATCTAAAGCCAACAAGGTTGATTACGGCTCAAACCTCTAAGGCCATTAAAGTTGATTACGGCTCAAACCTCTAAGGCCATTAAGGTTAATTACGGCTCAAACCTCTAAGGCCATTACAATGTTGTTTTTCATAGGTTCACAACAAACCTCTCTCACTCTCAAAGTATATACAAAAATATTTACAAAAATTGAAAGCTCTATGCTAGAGTTTGGTTGTATGAAATTGATGCTCTTAAATCTTGATCTCTAGTTTGATTTGGTGTTTTGGAGTGAGGGGAATGATGAAAATGATTTGGACTTGAAAGAAAATGATCATCCCTATTTTTCTGCCCTTCCTTGATGATCTCCATTTTTCTGTCATTCCTTGATGCATTTATAGCCCTTTGAATCAATATGATCGTTGCTTTGAAGAATATGACCGCTGAAATGCATTTCTGCCCATTGCAGTTATCTGTGTCATTCTAACGTACGTCACTTTAACCTCACATACGTTATCTGGGTATTTTTGCAGCTTACATACGTTTCACACATTCTTAAGTATGTTGATCATGGTTCTTCATGATTCACGTACGTTGCTTAATACTTCACGTACGTGTGTTTCACTACTACGTACGTAATCATTTACTTACGTACGTTAGACACCACTTTCAACATTCTAGTGGCTTCTGCTTGTCTTCACGCATTCTCTCACGTACGTGACTCTTTTTTGACGTACGTGAGGCCTTTGTTACGTACGTTAAACTCACACTAACGTACGTTAACTGCATCAGAGTCTTTGTTTCACAATTTCGAGCTTTCCAACGTGTTTTGCTTCAACTCAAATGTTTTGCACATCTTCAAAACACAAAGGAACTTAATGTTGATCACCATTGATCCAACAATCTCCCCCTTTTTGATGATGTCAAAACTTTGAAGAATTTAAGCACTACATCAAGGCAACACAAATTTGATCAAGGATTTCATCCTTTTCAAGAGGTTAGGTTCATACAAACATGTGTGATCATATTGAAAATTTTAAAATTTTCACTCCCCCTATTAAAAACAATTTATGCAAAATTTTCAAAATTTTCTTTTGGTTTAATCTCCCCCTTTTGAAAGTAATTTGTGTATGATTCAAAATATTTTGAAACCATCATTTCTCCCCATATGATTCAAAAGGAACTCAATGTTGATCACCCATGATCCAACACTTCCCAGACCGTCTTCACAAAACTACAATATAAGAACAAATGAGAAATGGTTTCAAGAGAACAATAACATAGACAACCCATAGAAACCATGTTGAATCCATAACTAGCCAAAGCCATTTCTATTGCTAATTTACCCTACACCACTTTCTAATGACTAAAAGAACGTGATGGAGAAATGAAGTGAGCTCATAGAAAACGATGGCATAATGCACATTTACCAGAAGGGTGAATAAAATCATAAATTGCCTTGGTAGAGGCCTTCCCATCCACAGAATGAATCCATAATAACTAATCCCTACTACTAGACAAGACCGTGACATTGTCAATCTGGGTTAACAAGAGAGGGAAGGCTAAACTCAAATGCCAAGCAATCTTCTGCTCTCCATTTACTCTGAAATCCCCCTCACATCCATCAACAAAGTTCGACATATGAAGTTGCTCAGTAACCGAGGAATAAGCCATCTCACATGCCAAAAACTAATAGAGTTGTGTTCCCCAACTAACCAAATGGAATCCTCTAGCATGTTGGAAAAGTGAATGTGAATGGAGGACCAAATAGAAGAACTCAAATACATCGCCTTTGGCAAGCCTTTTTTAGTTGAGAAACACCACCCAAAAATAAATCTAGCAAAAAAACTTGCCCTCAATAATTCTCCAAGCAAATTTGTGTAAGAGTGCTTCATTCAGAGAATTTAATTTTTTTATACCTAAGCCTCCTTCTTTGATGGGTTGACAACAAATATTTGAGGTCACCAAAAATATTTTTCTTGTAAGGTTGCCTATCCAAAGAAAGCGTTTGTTATGGTTCTCCATGTATTGAAGAAGATTACAAGGCCATTGATACACTCTGAAAGAGTGCAAGAAAGAACTCATAATAACAGAGTTAATCAGGCAACCTTTACCTATTTAAGATAGTGAATCTCCTTTCCATTTAGCAAATTTTGAAAGAATTTTATCTGTTATACATTGCAGCCACTGCCGCTTAAGAGTGCCAACAAAAATGGGAACGCCCAAATAAATAAAAGGCCGATGCCCCAACTTCATACTTGACTTGTCTTTCAGCTACTATTTCCTGCAAAGACTAATTTTGGTCTCAAATTATATACTAGACTTATCCCAACTAACCTATTGACTAGACAATAGTCCATAAGACTCAAGCAAGCTATTCAAAGCCTCCATATTGTGGTTTGAAGCCTTACAAAAAACCAAAATATCATCAACATAAAACAAGTAAGAAGGAAAAGAAAATTGATCATGACTGATTGGCTCAATAGAACCCAATGCAACCAATAAAGAGATCCGGAGGCAAAATAAGAGGGAAGATAGAGGGTCCCCTTGTTTGACACCTATAGCAACCAAAAAATAACCACATGGTAATCCGTTGAAAATAATAGAAACTTGAGCTAGCTTAAAAATCTCCATAAGCCACATAAGAAATTTGTTATCAAAGCCAAAAGCAGGCAATACCTCCAAAATGAAATCCTACTCAACAGTGTCAAAAGCTCTTTTAATGTCAATATTCAAATCCATGTTCCCTCCAAAAGATTTCTTTTTAAGCAAGTTTATGCCTTCCGAAGCTAGTGCAATACAATCAGAGATCTAACAGTCCTTAAAGCAAGTTTTTCCTTTAAGCTCTTGAGAATAAGAATGAGGTTACTAGAATTGAGTCTAGTTGACATAAAACCATGATGAAAGAAATATTGAACAACAACACATCCTCAACATGAACAATGTCCCAAAATACTTTGAAGAATAAACCAAAGAACCCATCAGGCCCGTAGCTCTCTTAACATCCATGGCAAAAACAGTCAACTTGATTTCCTCAGAAGTAGGAGGACATAATAAATTTTCATTATCCTAAGAGGTCACTAAAGTAGGAATAGTATCATGCGCTATAGAGAAGACCTTGTTATGATTCACTTCTGCTAAAAACAGATTAGTAAAATAAGAAACAACATGAGCTTAAAGATCATCGTGATCATGAGATAAATGACCATCAACCACCAATACATTAATCATGCTCTTAACCTTTCATCGAGCTATAATGCTATGATAGAACGAAGAGCTTCGGTCCCTACTCTCCAACCACCGAATTTGACTTTTGCTTTTAAGGAAGATTTGTTTTTGAATAACTTCTCATGGGCATTTAGCACTTTCTTATGGAGGACCTCTGAGAATCCATGTGAGGCAATCTCTTCTTGCATCTTTGTTAAATCAACCTGAGCAGCATCAATGTTTTGATCAATACCCTAAAGACACTTTTATTCCACAGCTTTAAAATGTGCCTACGATTACGAAGCTTGCAACTTAAAATATTCATAGGATTGTCTAAAAAACCATTAGAGTTCCAATTAGCAGCAATTGGATTCCTGAGGCCCGAATGAGTAAGCCACATTGCCTAAAATTTTAAAGTAGAGCGACCATGGGTGGGCTCCTGTGCATAAGAGAGTAATAAAGGACAATGATCCGAAAGATGCCTAGACAAGACTGAACAAGAAACTCGATTCCATGTAGATAAAAAAATTTGAAGTTCCCAACACTCTATCCATCCTACTTTGAATTCTATCAGAAGACGAAACACTTTTACACCAAGTGTACCTTGCACCCCTAAAAGGAATGTCTACAAGATTGCAATCCTTAATGAAAGCTCTAAAATCCAAACAAGGCCAAGAAGGGGGTGGACGTCCTGTCTTCTCCTGAGCTCCTAAAACGACATTGAAATCACCAATAAGAACCCAATTAGGGGTCACCGAAGGAACCATGTGCTGAAAAAAATCCCATAATTCCTTTATGCGAGTACACTAGACACTGGTATACACAAAAGAAGCTCTATAAGTGCAGTTATGAACCAAAAAATCAACAGAGATATAATGATTACCAATGCAAATATTAGACACAATAAACCCCTTGAGTCAAAGAACCGAAGAGTAGGTAAAGGTTTATTGTTCACCGTTACCAACTCCAAGTTAAGGAAGTCCCAAAAACAACAAGAAATAGAATAAAATCAACCATTGGCTAAGCTAATCCAATCACATTCGACATGTGAATAGAGCAAAAATTTCTAAGAGTCCACTACATTTTCGCATTACCCAGACCTCTGCAATTCCAATATAAGATCTTCATCATTCAAGGCGGGAGGGAGGTCGCGACAAACATTGAGAAGCACAGACTGGTGAAGCTAGTTTCTATATCCTAGAAGGTTTTTTCTTATTTCTACCCATAGTTTTCCACTTGCTGTCATTTTCACCATGCAAGACATGTGGGTTAGTTTGATCCTCAACATCAATAACATTCTCGACTTGATCAGCCCATAAAGTACAAGCCATAGTAATAGTCTCCTGATTTGCATGCGTTGGAGATTCCACAGAGACACGAATGGCCTCAACTGGTTCCATAAAAGGTGGAAAATGCATTGCTAGTTGTGGAAGCACATCACTATAAGTAATTTTGAGTGGCAAAACTCCTAAGGCAATTTATACAATTGAACCCAGACTTATGCAAAGCTGAACTTTTGTGCTTCGGGATCGAAACTTGGAAGTCATGGTTGGAGCCAATAAATCCCAGGATGAAGATTTAGAACTCCATTATGTTGGAATTCGTAACCAATTTTATGACATCCATAAGAGCATAACACAGTGGAAATAACAAAAATTTTAACCTAGAAATCCACCAAGAATCCATGCACATCAACATACACGATTAGGGTTAGTGGTTCTACCTTAGATCCAAAGCTCAATGTATGGCCGAATGGAATGTTGGTGTTGCTTTTAATGTTCAAAACCCGAATCTCATACAAACAAACCCTTTTGGATCGGAGGAGTGTACTAGCACTTAGAATCTCTATTCTAATTTCTCACAAATAATTTTCTCTTTTATTTGTGGCACTCACAAATTCGGCTTTGCCATGAAAAATATGACAAGGGTGTGCTTCTATTTATAAGCTCATAAAAACCCTAATGAAGCCAAATTCCCTTTCTTGTCCCACAAGAATAGGAACTCCTAATTAGTCATGGACTTCTAATTAGTCATGCACTCCTTTTTAGCCAAATTTTATCCTTGTCATACAATAATAAAGATTCTTATATAAATATGAAGTGTGTGCTGAATTTTATTCCCTTTCTTGTCCCACAAGAATAGGAACTCCTAATTAGTCATGCACTTCTGAATTTTATCCTTGTCATACAAGAATAAAGATTCCTATAAAATAGGAAGTGTGTGTACCAAATTTTAATAGATCCCTTAATGGTTATTGGGCTTTTAATTACATGATACATTATCATTAAATAAATCACTCTATATTATTAATACATGGGCCTAATTATGTCACACACAATCATACACCCAAAAACATAATAATAAGTAATTTATATTAAAAGTTCATAACATTAATAGATAATGTCTTATATCATATTTAAAATATAAACTATTAAAACCTGAATTATTAATGATCAATCAAATTAACCATCTTAATAATTCAATAACCACAAGAGAGAATATTTGTAATCCAATCCAATTCGTTCTAGTGTGTGACCTAATATGCCCATTCGAAATTGGCAATGGGCCTTGTCCCAAAACTTGGACCATTGTCCATAAGCGATATCTAGTAATACATTATGGCAACCCAAAATCAAGTGGAGTTGGTGATTCGAGTTAACCTTTTATAGTTTGATATTTAGTCCTTTTGTCTCACGATATCTGGATTAAGCATAAGGTATGATCATATGTCAACCTTATATTACTTAATGTGTTTCTTGATCCCAAGTAGATTGATATAACAAATGACATTGATAACCCTTTTATCAATTCATTTGAGTATACATACACTTTATCAATCCTACTCATCAAATGACTTAGGGATATCACTCTTCATAAGGGGAAAAAATTCATCACTATCACTATCACTCCTCTGCAAGATTCATAACATATCAAATCATAGCTTTTATTGTTACCCTATTACGAATGACGTTTGACTAAGTTAAAACATGTGATCTCTCATGTAGGAGTCGATAGTGAATTTCAGTCAGATGAATCAGATATCACCACTACATGAAAGCTATTTATGACATCAATCTATGAAGTGCTTTCATAGCGGGTCAGTTCAATACATGTTCCCTAACATGTATATATGTTATAAGTGATATATCATATCCATAATTAGTAAAACGTGATTATCGACTTAGCAACATACTAACCTTAATTCATTATCATTCCCATGATAACAATTAATTAGGAACATTTAGAATAGTACTCCTCTTACCTTATGATTTTACTATCAATTCATACTTGATGGCATAAGGAA
>CAODLS010526324.1:0-17089 GCA_948243855.1 Flueggea neowawraea
ATGAGCGTATCTTGGGCTCTAAGGCCGTGTCTTGCTTTCTGAATATGCACTTAACTCTGGCGAATAGGACATGGGCAGAACATGATATTACACAGCCGTGTCTTGGGCTTCCAAACTGTGTCTTGCTTCTTGGAGGTGCATTTGACCAAGACGAATATGACACGGTATTACACGGCCGTGTCTTGTGGTCTCAGACCGTATCTTGTGTTGAAAGCCTCGAAAGTTGTCGTTTAATCTCTGTTTTGGCTTGCTTTCATTCAATTCTATCAAGACACCATCACATGACCTGAAAAACAAAATATGAACCAATATAACACCAGAACCTATGAAAACATCTCAATTATAACCAAAATCATAGGAATTCGACAATACAAATATGTATAATTGAGAGTTCATTAGGGTGCAGTTAGCATGATGCTTATTTATCATAGCAGAAAAGGTTGTCCAGTCACAACCAGATTAGCTCTTTTGAACACAAGAGTTTTAGAGTATCAATATGCAGTAATATGATCCGTCCTAACTACTCTAAATGCTGGAACTATAATGCTCACCTTTTTCTCCAACTTTGTCATGTCATTATCCGACCCTAATTTGTCAACATGTTTGAAGGTTCAGTTGCAAATTAAAGGTGTTTAGCATGTGGCTTCCTCCCATATAACCACTTTACACCAACAAGTCTGTTACAGAGTTCAAAACCATGCCATTGATCTCAATGGCTATGCTCCAATGATGCTTTATACATCCTCACAGAGACAATAGATAAGGTCACAACCATTGTCCAAGGTTCCAAGCAGATGGACACAGAGACCCTAAAGAAGTTGATTCCAAAATCCTGGATCACTAATTATGAAAAGGTTAGGAAGGTGGAGAAGCCTATCTAGTCCCAGGATTATACCTTCCATCATCAGAAGGATGGAATGGTACAAACAGTTTATAAGAATTCAGAAGATCCAGAAAGTTCCAATTCTGGTATCTTTCTGACAATTGTGATGGTTCAACCTGTCCCAGCTGAGAAGAAAGTTCCTATTGTCTATTTTGAATCCTTAGGTCAACCAGTTTATACAAACAATATTGGTGGACACTTCATTTGGGATATGGATCCCAACATGTGTGAAGAAGGTTGTCCCTGTCAATATGAAGATGAAGAGTTTCCAAGAGACTCTTTAAGAAGAAGAAGGGTGAGAAGGCCCTCTTGTAAGGAAAGTTCTTATCGCTCTAGAGATAAAGATGATGACTCTTCACTTTGGATAGCAATTTCCAAGGAATCTCAAGAAAATTCTGATAAAAAGTTAGCAAAAGAATGTAAGGAAAGATTTCTCCTTCCAATTTATGCTGAAGCCTTGAAGATTCTAAGAAAGGAAAGATCTTGTAATCCTTCCCCAGAATTAGTTCAGATGACATCTCCAATTGTTGTCCCTTGCTATATGGCTTTATCCACTTTTAAAGTGCCAGATGTTCATGATGAAGAGGAATATCCTTCTTTGGTTCCCTATACCTCTTCCCAGGGAATTCCTTTTTGGCCATATACAAAGTCCAAGACAGTTAGACCAGATGGTTCTCTGGAACCATTATCTCAAGGAGAAGAAGTTCTGAATTGGCACACCAATAGTCATTTAGCTCAGAGATGCCACTTAGCTCGTTAAGATGCTAAGCCTGATAAGATCTTGCATGTTGTTGAAAAGCAAGGATCTAATGTCAGACAAATTAACCAAGGTGTTCAAGACCTCCATTTTGAAGTTCACAAAAAGATCTCTAAATTAGACAAGATCTTAAACAAAATGGTTCTAAACAAAGATTTTGGTGAAGAATTTGTCCAAAAGAAGCTGAGCTTAGAAGAATGAAGAAGGAACAAGAAAGATTCGAAATCAACACAAAGAATCCAACTTTCTACGATCCTCCGAGACAGTATACTATGTTTAGGACATCACCCAGTCCTATTAGAAGAACCCCAAAGCCCCAGGGGTTTATGGCCTCTGCAAGGAAAGAAATTGTCCCTTTAGCTGCATCTAGGTTCTCACAATATGATGAGTTCAAAAAGAAAGAAGCAGAGTCAAAGAAGCGACGAAAGAAGGATAAAGGAAAGCTCAAAGATGAAGAACCTCTACAGCGAAGGATAAGCCATCCTCAGGCTTTATGGCAATACTCAGAAGAGATTCTTAGTCATCCATTAACTATATGGCTTCCATGTTCCAAGATTCCCAGGATCCCAATGCCTTAGAATCTGAAGATCCTTTTGCTACATCCTTAAAGAGTTCTGATTCCTCATCAGATGAACCCTCTTTCACCCAGAGACAAGATTCATCCTTGGATGATTCAGATTATGTTCCAGATTTTTAAGTCTCTGAATCTACTAAAGATATAGAGAACAAAGTTATAGATTCATCCTCAGATAGTGATTCCTTATCAAATATATCCACTGATTTGGTAAAAAACTATGCAGATATCTCTACAATTTTCATGTCAGTCCCTACTTAGCAAGCTGAGACTGGAGAAACATCCGTAGAAAACAGAGATGCAGAAGAAACAGTAAAGGATGAAACAGAATCAATTGAAGTAGATATCACCCAGAAGGAGAAAAAGCCAAAAGGTGGACCGTGGTTCACTTTTGATGATATTCCCATTCACAAGAGAAGAGATCGAATGGGGAAATCAGTGTGTGGGTAGATCTACAAAGAACAAAGCCTAATTTCAACTCAGAAGCAACACTAAGAGAATTGGCTTTTCTGTTCGTTGGTTCGTTACGAAATTGGTTCCTTTCGCTAAGTCCTTCGAATTAATTAATGTTCACTAGAATTTCTATTGAAGAAGCAATGGGGTTAATTTACTCAAAATTCATTGGAAATTATGGAGTTTTCAACAAAAAGCATGAGCATGATTTTTACAAGATGAAATGTTATTTTATTCAACTCAGTGACCTCCAGCGCCATTATCAAAGAATGGCAAAAAACTATTACCAACTTGGAGGAGTAAACAATAGAGAACTGAGACACACTTTTGTTTCCTCTTTTCCTGAAGAAATTCGTCCAGAGATTGTCAGACAAGTCACTGCTTCGTCAGACAAATCACTGCTTTAGGCAAAGATCTTGGTCAACACAGCCTTAGAGAATTATTTCAATACGTCGAACAAGCAGTTGAAAAGCTATGTGAACAGAAGAAGTTTTTCAAGTGGTTCTCTAAAAGCAGTTAAGTTGAGAAGACTTGTGATCGTTCTTATTAGCAGATCAAGTGCAAAGCAAGAAATGCGACTATAGAACGAGCAAGAAGAAACACCATTGAAAGAAGTATTTGAAGAAAAAATCTTTCAAGCAGAAAAGGAAAGGTTATAAGAAGTCTAAGAAGAAAGGTGGTTTCCATTTGTTTAGGAAGAAGACCACGCAGAAAAAGTCAGAACGTTGTTTCATATGTGGCCAGAAGGGTCACTATGCAAAGAATTGTCCTAACAAGGAAAAATCTGCGAAAATGATTTAACATGTGATGACCATCTCCCCTTATGATCCAAAGGAAGATTTTGAGTCTATTTTTTCAGAACAGAGTAACAACAGTTTTGATGAAGAAGCAACAGTCTTCACTTATCTGTCCTCAGACTCTAGTGATTCAGATGATTCTGATAGTTCGAAGTCTACTCACTATCATGAAGCATTTGGAGTATTCCCATGTTTTGTGGCTCAATCCATACAATCTCCTCATGTTGAGATAGAGATTCTGAAGTCCAAATATGATGTTCTTATGAAGGTTATAGGCTTCATAGACACTGATGCAACCTATACAATGATCAATCCTCATATCTTTCCAGGCATTTGGAAAGAAGAGCCAAATCATTTCTTAGCTGCAAGTGGAAAGGTTTTCACCACCATATATGTTTCTAAGCAGTCAATTGGAATTCATATTTTTTCAGGAATGATTTCTTCGACCAAAGTCATTGGCATAGAGCTCACATGAAAGGATATTTTAATTGGTTTTGATGTGATTAGCCAATTAAATAAGATCGGCATTGGAAACATTGGACTTTTCTATAAGCATCAATTCAAACCTTATAGTAGTGTTCAAAATTTGTTTCTAGCTGAAGCAACATAACATCCATTAATGAACAAGTTTGGGGACTTATTTGCAGAAAGTCATGCAAGCTTCATTCATCCTCATCCTTTGTGGAAAAACCCTGATTTTTATGTCAGGCTACCATTTAAGAAGAATGAAGACATCAATCCCACAAAAGCTACTCATCTGGGAATGACTCCTTCAGATCTAACTCTTGCAAAGGAAGAATGCTTACAATTGTTAAAACATGTCTTAATTGAGGCAACTACCAGTGATTGGTCTTGCCAAGCATTTTATGTCAACAAGCTAAGTGAACAAGTCAGAGGAAGGAATAGATTAGTCATTGACTACAAGCCATTCAATGTGTTCCTCAGAGATCACAAGTTCTCTCTTCCAAAGATTCAGTCTTTACATGTTCATCTTCATAAGGCCAAAGTTTTTTCAAAGTTTGATCTAAAAGTAGATTTTTGGCAGTTGGGCATCCATCCAGATGATCGTCCAAAAATAGCTTTCTGTATTCCCACGGGCTAGTACCAGTGGAGAGTTATGGCTTTTGGCCTCAAGGTTGCCCCCTCTTTATTTCAGAAGACCATGCTCAAAATCTTTGAGCCTATTCTCTATTCAACGTTGATCTACATTGATGACATCCTCTTGTCTTCAAAAAATGAGAAAGCCCACAACATCTTACTTTAGCAGTTCTTTGAACTACCTGACAAGTATGGCATTATGTTATCCAAGAAGAAAAGTATTCTGGTCCAGCCCAAGATTGAGTATCTTGGCTCGATCTTTAAAGATGACCATTACCAAATTGGGTCTCATTTGGTTGAAGGTTTGGTCCAGTTTCTAGGAGAAAACTTATCCAGAAGAGAAATTCAGTCTTTTCTTGGGATAGTCAATATGCCAAGAATTTTCTTCCACGTGTTGTAAGGTACACCAATGCACTATCCAAGGTGCTAAAGAAAAATTCCCCACCTTGGAGTATGGAGCAGACAACAACTGTAAAGGAGCTAAAGCAGCTTTATGAAAAGTCACCACCTTTAAAGATTCCCAGCACGGGAAAGCATGTCCTATAAACAGATGTTAGTGATGAGTACTGGGGAGCAGTACTCCTAGAAGAAGATGACAAAGGGTCACGAGAATACTATAGACATGCCAGTGGTCAATTCTCTGAAGCTGAAAAGTATTACCACACAGTCTACAAGGAAATCCTTGCCGTGAAAAATGGAATCAAGAAATTTGGATTCTATCTTATTGGACACAAATTTTTGGTTGAGATGGATAATTTATCTTTTCCAAATATTTTGGATTTTAAAAACAAGGAGATTCCCAGTGGTTAGTGCTTACGATTAAAAGATTGGTTCATTCGATATGAGTTTGATGTGAAGCATATAAAGGGAGATCATAACATTATTGTTGATTATCTTTCTCGACCAAAGAAGAAATTAGTCCAGCTCATCCTCCCTTTGGGTTCTTTGCCAGTAGTGTTCATGACAGGTTCAAGTTCATCAAGTTCTCCTCAGTACAACGTTGCTATGCAAAAGAGGGATTTCCCTCCGATGCCTGATGATGAAAGGTCCCCAGCTTGATTCACACTTATGCAAAAACTCATATAGAACACTTTAAATCATAGCTCCCTGAGATCTATTTCAACAGCCTAATTCCTAGGTACTTTGCTTTTGATATACTATATGCCTTCTTGACAAAACCCTTTTTGATGGCTAGCTCATTCACAGAAGATTTTTTGTGGTTCTTATGGTGTCTTGTGACTATTCACAAGATTGCAATTGAGTTGACCTTAAGGAGATTCTCAAACATCCAAACGGCGATCAACAATGTCGTTCGATCTTATGGACATTCCTTGAATGGTTCTTGACAATTCCAGAATGGAGGAAGAGACTCAGAAATGTCATAGACCAACAGAACTTCCTTGGCAAAGGAGATCAACCTTATACGAAGATCTACGTTTTCCACCGTCCATATTTTTGCCATAGTGAAGGTTTTCTTTGGACTCAGAACATTTGTTATAATTGGGGTATGGTATTCAAGTCCATTGAAGACAATCTTGTTGCTCGAGAACAGCTCATGGTTCACCTCTGTGATCTTAATAATACCCCGTTACCACGTCCTACAACATTAGCAGGTTTTCAGACAGGTCTTGTCATTGTGGAGATTCTTCCCGATTCTGTCACTATATAACGAAGTTCTTATGAAACTTTTGAAGGTCCTTACATAGAACCTATCAGAAGCTTTCATGAAGTCATGGAAGAATTAAAGGAAGCAGCTCTTATTCAACCACCTCCAGGTTATCGTTTTCCCAGCAGAAAAGATGTGGACTATGGAGATAATAACAGTGACAACTCCCTAGAAGAAGAATATCCATGGCAATGGAATGATGTCCGTCCAGATCACCATCCAAGTCATTCAAGAAGCACATGGACTAAAGTTAGAGATCCTCCATCACCATCTCCACCGAAAGATTAAAGACAACTGGATATATTATTTTGTACGCCATTAGATTTGTCGTTTATGTATTATTGTACTGTGTTAAGCTTTATGTTGTGTCAGGAATCTTACTTTAGACAAGTAAGTCACAGGTTTGATTTATTAAAGTAAAGTAGGTCAAGGGTCTTGTAAATTTTAGAAAGTTAGGCCACCTGTTAGGCCTTTTTATTTTATGTCGTGTCCTGATGACCATTCATGTTGGCCATTTTGTTTTCACTATGTACTCCTGAAGTCTATATAAGACTTCATTTGTTTCAGAAATAAAGCAGGCAAGAATTAAGACATAACAACTCTCTCTCTATGGCTTTCTAAAACTTTCTCTATCTTCTGAAACCCTGAGATTACTGAGGTAGAAATACCTTTATTTTCATTTTCGATCGATGGTATTATGATTGTTCTTGGTCAGTACTACTAAGGATTAAGACAAAAGAATTTCCCAGAGTAAGTCGTATATGAAAAGGCGTAGTTGAGTGGAAATTGGTTGTAAGAATCCTTAATAGTATGGTGATTAGTACGCAAGGATATTCAATTTTATACTCTTCGGTATGCTCACTTCATAATTAGGAGCAACCCATACTTGGTGATGCTTTAGCAATTTTTTCAACTAAGACCCCTAGCTTACACTGCTTTAGAACTTCAGTCTTTGAGGCTGGTCAATATTTGGACTTACCATTCATTTTATGTATGGGATGCAAGTCATTATCCTGGTGACACGTTTGGTTAATTAACAATTTTAGGGATATAATTTTTGGATTAGGGTTTTGGATCGAGATATGATCAACGAAATTTAGTGTACTTAAATTAGATAAAGTAGAATTGTAATTCTATTGAAATTTCACTTATTTTTTAGAATAATATTGAATTTCTACAGCATATAAAATTAAAAAGATAATAAAATAATCACCATCTAGTTTTATGTGTTCACTATTTTATACTCTTTATTTATGTTATTATTATTCTTTGAAAATGAGCTAAAAACATTAGTTACGTATTTAATTGACAAATAAATATTTATTGTGTAATAACTCATGAGGGAGAATATACTTTTTAGGTAAATTTGAAGTCGGAGAAAAGGGGATGTGGCGCTCCGACTTTCTTGTGAACTAGGGTTGCTTCGCCGTCAAGTTTCACTGCTCGCCGCCGATCGTGGTTGATCGTCTGGCCGCTCCTTTTCTTGGTGCTCCGGCTCATCTATATTGTTATCTCGGAATCTCAGACCACTTCTCAGTCGCACGATTTCCTTCTCTAGTTTTGAAGGATGCGGCTAGGGCTCAATCCAAGCTATCGCCTTCATCACTCGAAACGCCAGCTCTTCATTCTATGTCCTTTGCAACGGTGGTCAAAGGGTCTCCCTCTGTGCTTCCATCTGTCTCTACAACGCCTGAAAATAAAGGCGGGTTTGTTTATGTGAAAATCAATGAGCAAGCATATGCTAAAAGGTTGAAGTTGTTTAACCACGCATTGATTGGCCGGATTGTTTTGGTTCAAGGTGAACAACCATGGAGGATACATGATCTGAAATCCAAATTGTCCGCTATTTGGGGTATCAACAATTGGCGACTAATATTGCTCGGAAAAGGGTTATATCATATCATCCTCTTGACACCCGAGGACAAAGCAAGAGTGCTTAGTAGGGGTTCGCTCTCTTTGAAACCGGGTATCCTCCGTCTGCAGAATTGGACCCCAGATTTTGATCCCGATGCGCAATGCCTCACCATCACGCAAGTGTGGGTGTGACTTTACAAGCTTCTGTGGGAATATTGGCACCCCCAACTCTTGGTCAATATTGCCAAAGGTGTTGGCATTCCATTAAAAATTGATCAAACCTCAATGTACGGGGATCTCGGTCATTTTGCTCGCGTTCTTATTGAGGTTGATCTAGCCACGGATTTTTTCGCGGAAAATTTTGTTGGAAAAGACCAACAAGAGCTTATTTGTGGATGTGGTTTACGAGAATTTTCCACAATTCTACTCAACCTGTTATTGCATTGGACATGCTTCTTCAGACTGCCGGTTGAATGTACCTCTAGAAAACCGTAAGATGAAGCAGCCTCGAAAGCCAACAACTACCCGGAATGAATTGGCGCAAAAAATTTGGGTGGCTAAACCTACGGAGGTCCCAATCAAAAATTCTTTTGAAGTGCTTAGCAATGAGCTTCAGGAGGCTACCCCTGACGACGTTGCGAGGGAGGCAGGAGATAATTTGTTACCTGCTGCTGGGGTTGCACCGCTGAATTCACAAGCTGAGGATTCACGGCCTCAAGCGCACTTGGTTACTGAGAATTCGCCTTCGCAAGATCGTTTGGCTGTAGAGGGTCAACCGGATATTTCTAATGCTACCAGTTCGGATGCCGCTTTACCCATTGAGAACGTGGCTCTTCAATTAACACCTGTTGCAGACGCACCACAAGGGCCGTTACACCCAACCTCTTGGGTTGATGATACGGAAGTTGAAGAGGGAGAGTGGGTTACACCCCCGAAGCGCGTTACTCGTAATGATACTAAGAAACAGAATCAATTTCGTGCAAAGCTTTCTCGGAAGCTAGACCATTGTGCTACCCATTTTTAATGAAGATACTATATTAGAATTGTCGCGATATCAGTAATGCTGATACGCAGCAGTACTTGTATACTATCTGTTCTTTTAACAGACTGTCTATTATTTGCCTTTCAGAGCCTATGGTTGAGTTGGTAGCGATTACTTCTCAGTTCTGGGACTCTTTGGGCATGCAATTGGTAGCCACGAACACAAGCACTTCACCATCGCTTTGGGTTTTGATCAGTAAGGATTCCCCTACCCCAACTGATTTGGTTTGCTCTGATCAGCATTTTTCTTTTGACTTTTGTTTTTGCTGCACTGTTTTCACGTGTGCTTTCGTCTACGTAAGTGTCTAAAGAAATCGGCATCAAGCTCTTTAGGAAGACTTGACTCGTAATGCACATAGGTCTAGACTGGTCATGGGTGATTTTAACGTGCTTCGGGGTGCTCAGGAAAAAAACAGGCTGTCCACCTCCAACTGCTTCAAGCCAAGATTTTAACCTATTTATTGAAAGCAATGAACTCTTGCAGGTTCCACATAGAGGTGTCAAATATAATTGGTGTAATGGTCGAGGTGGCTCTGCACGAGTTGAGAGCGTGTTGGATAAGGTGTTTGCTACATCTCAGTTCTTAAATAATTGGAATACTGTCTCTTGTGTTGCTTTGGCAAGGCATAACTCGGATCACTCCTCGCTGCTTCTTTCTTGCTAATCCACTAACAGTAAGCCACCGGTAAGAGTTCGGTTCCAATCTATGTGGTTATCTCACCTTAGCCTTCGGGATTTTATTGCGGAAAACTGTCACGCTCTGTGTCTGAGTTTGCCTCCTTTCCAGTTGGTTACTGCAAAATAAAAGAGGCTTCGCCAGGCTCTTAAAGTATGGAATAAAGAGGTGTTTGGGCATTTGGACGTGAATATTAGCCAGGCAGAGACCCAGCTACAAACTATTCAGAACCGAATTGCTTTGGAGGGGTTCTCAGACCAATTGTCTTTGGCTGAGCTGGAGGCGGATGCATGACTTGATAGATGCTTGAAGCAGAAGGAGACTTTTCATAAGGAGAGAAGCAAGATAAAATGGTTAGAGGGTGACAGAAACACTGAGTTTTTCATCGGGTGCATTCATTATGCAAATCTTTTGCAAATATTTCTGTCTTGCAAATTGATGATACTATGATGGAGGACACTGCTCAGATCTCTAGCTACATTGTTAACTATTACAGCAACCTCTCCAAAGCTAAATCGGCACGGCCTCTAGACCTTTCTATGGTGAAAAGAATTGTTCTGTCTCTTGTGAGTGCTATGGACAATGACACCTTAACTGCCGTCCCAATTTCAGAGGAGATCCGACAAACTGTTTCAAAGATGGACGAATCAAGTGCTCCAGGTCCTGATGGTTTCACAGGAGTATTTTTCAGGGAGTTCTGGGATATGGTACAAGAGGATTTGTGCAAAACTATCACCCTATTCTTCACTAGCGGGCAGATTACGCCGGGTTGGAACTCGAGCATGATGGTTCTTATCTCGAAAGTTCAGGAAGTGATATATGTGGATCAATTTAGACCGATTGTACTAAGTAATTTTTGTTACAAAATTATCACCCAAATTCTTGCTGATCGACTTGCTCTGGTGGCTTCGAAAGTGACTTCTAATCAACAGTTTGGCTTTATTAAAGAGAGGAGGATCGTTGACTGTATTGCTCTAGGTTCTAAGGGGATGAACCTACTCGATAAAAAGTGTTTTGGTGGGAATATGGATTTGAAAGTCGACATCCGCAAGGCTTTTGACACAGGTAGCTCGAATTTTCTATTTGAAGTTCTGGATACCTTTGGGTTCTCTTTGCATTTCCAGAATTTAATACTATAATTGTTTTCATTTGCTCGACTCTTAGTTCTGATCAATGGGCAACCAACTGGTTATTTTGGATGCTACAGAGTAGTTCGACAGGGATGCCCATTCTCCCCTTTTTTGTTTTGTCTTGCTGAGGATTTTTTGAGCAGACAAATTTCAGCATTGGTCCAAGCAGACTGCAGCCCATGGGTTACAATGGAGGTACTAATTTCATTTCTCATCTTCTTTATGCTGATGACATTATTTTTGCCAAAGCTACGATGAGGAATATGACCATGATTATTGAGTTATTTGATTCTTACGGGATAATGTCGGGACAAGTGGTGAACTGGCTGAAATCAAATGTCTTTTTTGGGAAGGCGGTCACAGCTCGCATAGCCGCCAACCTTACATCTGGGCGGAATATAAAAGTGGTACAATGCCTTTCACGTATCTCGGGGTCCCTCTTTTTGCTGGGGTTCCACGCCGTAAATTTTTATAGCCTCTGGCAGACCACATTATCAGTAAGTTCAGTGGTTGGAAGGGCTTCTCCCTTTCTATGGTTGTGAGGGTTAGCTTAGTCACTTCTGTTGTTTAAAGTTCCCTTCTTCACTCATTTGCTATCTATAAGTGGCCACGGCAGATGATAAGGAAGCTAAATCGTCTCATCAGGAATTTTATTTGGACAGGTTCAATTGCTTCTCGAAAGCTTATAACGGTCCCTTAGTCGGTCTGTTGTGACTCACTGAAGGAGGGTGGTCTGAGTTTAAAAGAGCTCATCAGTCTGAATGGGGCAATGTTGGGCTCTCTGGCTTGGCGGTTCTTAACGAGACAAGCTCCCACGTTGAGAGTTTTGGAGGCTCGGTTTTTGTTCCCTTCAGGCCTCCCAAGATTGTCTGATTTTCAGTCGTCGGTTTGGTCTTCCATACGGCAGGCTTTTTTGGATTTAAGGGGGCATAGTTGTTGGCTCATCACAGAGAACTCTGAGTTGAATTTTTGGACAGGTGACAGGTTATATCCCCGTGTGGCGGAGCGTCTTTCTATACCCTTGGTGCAGCAGAGGGTCCTTAATGATACGGTGCAAAATTACACTGCTAATGGGCAATAGGCAATTCCGGACACCTTACGAAGTGATGTAAAAGAAGAAGTGGAGGTAGTTCAGTTCTTGAAGGAACCATTTGACACTTGCATCTGGAAGTGCTGCATCACTGGTAAGTTCTCTGTTAAGGGGTATTATTGCTTTTTGCATGGCTGCCATGATGTTGATTATTGGAATGTGTTTGTATGGAGGAAATATATTCCTCCATCTCGTTCTACAGTGGGGTGGCGAGCTTACTTGGGGTATTTGCCAACGGATGAGAAACTTCAGCAAAGAGGCTTTCTTTTCCCTTCCAGCTGCTATGAATGCCCCGCTTAGCTCACAACTTAAGGCTCTTTGGAATGTTGCGATTATTAGTGTGTTATCTGGAGGACTCAGAATGATTACATTTTTCAGGGCCAGGTATTCAGTATCTATAGCATGTTGAGGTTGCTTTGAAAATTTATTAAAAGGCCGACTTGTTTAGAATTGGGAGCATGAATGGTACCATGAAGGAGTTACAGTTGTTTTCTAATCTGGGTATCGCAGGTATTCCACGGAGGGCACCAAAGATTGTTCCTGTGAGATGGCATCCACTGCTAACTAATTGGCTTAAAGTTAACACTGATGGCTCTGTATAGGCACGCCAGCCACTGGGGGTGCACGGGGAATTTTTAGAATTGCTAGAGATTTCTCCAAAGGAGCTTTTGCTTTCTCCACTGGGGAGGCGCCGACTTTCATTTCTGAGCTGAAGGCCGCCATCTTTGCTATTATCAAAGCTTAGAGTTAGGGTGGTTAAACTTTTGGTTGGAAAGTGACTCCACATATGTCGTGCAGCTCTTCCAGACTCGATCTTTGGATGTTCCGTGGTGTTGTCGCACACAATGGGCTGATTGCTTAAGCCGGCTTGCTCACATGAATGTTGTGGTTTCTCACTTGTTCAGAGAGGAGAATCGAGTTGCTGACTACCCGGCCAACTTTGGAGCACATAATTCGGGTCTTCACTAGTGGCCTACATTTCCTAGTTTTTGTAGCCAACTTTTATATGATGATTTTGCATTCAGGCAGAATTAATGCTTTCGGTAGTCTCCAATTCTTGAACAATTTGTATTAATTTTCCTTTTATGGTTAATAAGATATGGGAGCACATGAATATAATGCAACTATTAATAGGGTGTCAACTTAGTTGAAATGCCAGGGTAAAAATTTTGAAAAAAAAAATAAAATATTTAGTTTTTAGTAGTTCTAAAAAACTATCCGAATAATGTGTCTTTTCATAAAGATATTACGATTATGCATACATCATGCGCAAGTCCTTCGACTAGTATAAAAATTAAACAGTTGCAAACAAGAAAAATAGTTTTTTTATAATAAGAAAAATAGTTATTCATGTACTTTTTCACATAGATAGACGGTCTTAATCTAGTTAAAATTGCATCAAACACACTTATAATTTTTAAAATTAAAATCAAATACCACGGTTGGCTATGTAGACTTGCAGAATTCACTAATCATATGTTTATTCACTATTCTACTTTTTATATAGGCTGGAATTTAACAAAATTAATATAAAATCTGCCAAATATTTCTAGTACCAAGACATAAAACAAATAAATATGATCTTCCTAAGGCTTGGTCTAAGTTGGCTAATTTCTCCAGATGAGAAAGAAAGTTGAATTGCTGAGAAACGAAGTATGGGATTTTATCAGGTGAAGCATACTGAGAATGGTGACTGAGAATTGAACTCACATTACTGAGAAACGAAGTATGTTTGAGTTATTACTTTATTTACTCATCTTACTGAACTTCTGCTCCTAATCAACCCTGCAGAAATCATCAGGTGTAAAAAGTAATAGCAAATAAAGTAATGATTGAAAAAAGAACACTGAGAATGGTAAGTGACTACTCACATTACTTGAGGTACATGCTTCACCCTGTCAAAGTCCTCTCCTTCTTCTCCATCAATTCTTTTGACTCTTCGTTGAAATTCATCTCTCATGTCTCTGAGATCCAATACTCGGAGAGTAGTAACAAACTTCAATCCCTCAGGTATCATCTTTAGATTAGGTAGACCCGAAATGCTCATTGTCTTCAAATGAGGTAACGCTCCTTCCTCTACTCTCAATTCTTCTACTTTTGGTAGCCAGTTAATATCCAGTAACTCGAGTTTAGGAAAGCCATTTGAGACCCCATATATGCATCACCATACAAATGCAGAGACGTCAAATTAG
The DNA here is from genome assembly GCA_948243855.1 of Flueggea neowawraea. Taxonomy (NCBI): domain Eukaryota; kingdom Viridiplantae; phylum Streptophyta; class Magnoliopsida; order Malpighiales; family Phyllanthaceae; genus Flueggea; species Flueggea neowawraea. The sequence goes on from CAODLS010526324.1 coordinate 14,212, forward strand.
GCAATTTCTCTAGAATACGCATTGGATCTTGCTTTAATTCAGACCCGATTAGGACTATCTCGGAAAGACTTCTGCGTAGAAATCCTAGCTGGCTAGTGCAGGAGGAATGAACATTTTCAAAAATCATGCCATCCAACTCAATCTTGGATAGATGATGACAACTAGAAATTGCTTCTGTTGTTGGAAAGGGACACTCATCAGTAATCACGATACGCAAGGAACGAAGATGACCCAATAAGGGAGATCTTAAAATCACCTCAATTTCATCAGTTTTCCCAAATTTCGTAAATTAGTCAATTTGAGGCTTGCATTATTTTTAAGCAAAAACTGCGCTTTTATCCACCTCAAAGTCTCCAGATTTCTTAATGTGTCTACTCGGCAACTCATTGCATATGCCCTTGTGGCCACCACCAAATGCCTCAAGCATTTTAATTTCCACAACTCATCTGGTACTAAAAATTCACAGTAATTGCCACTTAAATCAAGGGTTTGTAGGTTCTTTAAGTTGCCAATGGATGCTGGCAAACGCAAATATTTCCAATAAGGATCCCTCCAACCAAGGTGACAACACTTTTTTCGCTAATTCAGAACAACACTCCGCTAATTGAGAAATTAAACTATCCGTTATATCCATTCTCCATCGAAGGTACCTCAAGTGAATTAGATGGCCTATTTCTTTGGGAAAACTAGTAACAGTAACTTTAACTCCAATATGTAAGACTCTAACCAGACTAAATTTTCTTAAAATAAACCTATAATCCCTCCCTTCTAAGGCATCAGATAGTTGTGGAACATAAAAAAGAGCACGAAGATGTACATAACCTTTAATCATGGATAGACATGTCTGAGGGATTTCCCTGCTACAATGAAATGAAACTCTACGTGAAGCGGAGGAAGAAATGGCAGCTGCTTCCACCAAAGTCCCTCCAGTTCCATGTTTCTGCCCTTTCCTCCAATTTAGACCGTCAAAATGGTGCTCCTCTGTGCATACTTGAATCATGGACCTGCTAATCAACTCCTCCAAAAATTCGAAACCCACGTGTTCAAGTGTCTCATTTCTGCCTGCTGTTAAGGATTGTGATACAAATCCTTTAGCGATGCACTTTCGTACTAATGATTTTCTGTTAATTGCGCTATCTTCAGGAAACACAGAAAAATAAAGGAAGCAGGGCTTTAAGTGAAACGGTAATGCATGATAATTCAAAGCTAATATTCGATGAACTCCCTCATACGGTTGCTTGTGATTTGCCTTGGTGAACAGTGCAATCATGTTTTCATGTACCATCCTCCACTCCATCAGTGACTTCTTTGCTGCCAACAAGCCTCCAAGTACCACTATTGCCAAGGGAAGTCCCCCGCATTTTCTCACCATTTCCCTTCCTAGCTCTTCAAATTCGGGGGAAATGCAGTAATTCTCCCCAAGAATACTCTTGGAAACGCTTTATTTCTGAGAAGATTCCAACTTTCTTCATCTGATAAAAAGGGCAACTCGATCGGAGAATTCCATGGATCTGCTTGTGATGCAACCTCTTTGATGCGTGTGGTAAAAAGAATTTTGCTTCCTCTTTTTCCGTCTTGAAAGGCAGGCTTTAAACTTTCCCAGGCCTCACTCTGCCATATATCATCAAGAACAATCAAGTAACGCCGTTCTTTTAAGACTTCATAAAGCTTCGAAGTCATCTCTTCTTCTTTCTCTATCTTCTCCTAAGGTGCAACATCCTTCAAGCGTCCAAGCAAAACACTCTTTACGGAGAACTGTTGAGAAATGAAAACCCAAGAATAACAATCAAAGTGTCTCTTCACTTCTGCCTTGTTATATACCTTATTGGCGAGTGTTGTTTTACCGAGTCCGCCCATGCCAACAATGGAAAAAACACGTACTGGATTCTCTTCTCTCATAAGTTGGGCCATAAGATCTCTTGTGCAACCCTCCAAGGTGATCTTCGTCTTTGCATCTCGCTCGTAGAACTAGACCCTTCTCCTCCATCACCAACTTGATGCCGTATAAATTCATGCTGTTTGCAATGTCACCAAGCTTGGTTCGGAGAGAATTAATCTGGTTTGCCGTTTTATAGTGATCAATGCCCTTTGCGCACAAAGATGGTATCCTCTTGAAATTGCAAGCAGAGACTTCTCTTCTAATTGCAGCTTGACTTGAGGTAGAAGTTTTCAATGATATCCTCAGCGTCATAAGCAATAGATTTGATTTCAGCCACGAAGTTGCGGACACGCTAATCTGGATCTGACTTGTCGTCCACGTATTTTAAGAAGCACCACATTCTCTTCAGCTCAGCTTGCAGCCTCTGAACTGCCTCCCTTGCACCATAAAGAGAACTTACTTCTTGAATAAGAAAATCGGAAAGTTTGTCAATTGCTACTTCTACAATTGCCTCTGCCATTTTCAACCGAATTGCACCAGTCTTCCAACATGATTGATATAGATAAAAACGTCTTTCTATCTGTATTAAAAATACGGGCATTAAAAAATAACAAATTAAATATATATTCTCAACTAAAAATTTAAATTACTTCTTTATCATATTCTCAACCAATTTAAGACTTTCCGTGCCATCGCAATTATGTTTCACTGTTGCACAGAAGACTTCTTTTCTCTTTTTTCAAGTGGGATGGGTTCCACCGTAGACTACATCTTCCATAGTCTATTTCCTTTTTTCACATGGGATGGGTTCGATATTATTTGGTTTGTGATCCTCTGAATTACTGTTACTTTTAATGAAGGATATGAAGGATTTTTTATTTTGTTGTAAGAAGTGCTGGCACCCCATGGGTCGTGGAAAAAGAGTTGATGCGAAACAAGGTTGAAGGACGCAGGTCTACTCAAGATGAGATCATCAAGGTTGGAAGAAAGATTGCACTT
>CAODLS010526571.1:0-13468 GCA_948243855.1 Flueggea neowawraea
CATATGCATTCACTTAGATATGATGAATTGTCATGATATATGAATGATATGTATGCAAATCATGCAATAAAAATTGTGGTGAGGGTGTTACAGTTCTTCCATCCTTATAAAATTTCGTCCCCGAAATTGCTTCATTACCTATGGTGGAAAATAAATGTGGGTACCTCTCTTGCATGTGTTTCTGTACCTCCCATATTGCTTCCTTTGGAGAATGATGATTCCACCTCACTTTCACCATTGGTATCTCTTTATTTCTCAGTTTTCTGATCATTCTATCCATGATTTCTATAGGTTCTTCATTGTAAGTCAAGTCTTTGGAAACATCTATCTCTGGTTCTTTAACCACATGACTTTGATCCGATCTATACCACCGAAGCATTGAAACATGAAACACATTATGTAGTATAGACAATTCTGCAAGTAATGCCAACCTGTAAGCCAATGGTTTGATCATTTCTACAATTTCATACGGCCCAATATACCTTGGACTCAGTTTCCTGTGCTTGCCAAACCTCAAAATTCCTTTCCAAGGTAACACTTTTAAGAAAACCTTTTCGCCCACTTCATAATTAATTTCTCTATGGTGTTGATCGAAATATCTCTTTTGTCGGTCTTGTGCCGCTTTTAAACATCTCTTGACACCTTGTATTTTGCGCACCATTTCTTGTACTAACTCGGGGCCTTCGATTTGTCTCAAACCTTCTACATCCCAACACACTGGACTTCGACACTTTCTTCAATACAAAGCTTCATTTGGAGCCATAACAATACTGGAATGATAACTGTTGTTATAAGCAAATTCCATCAATGGCAAATGTCATCTCAATTACCTTTGAATTCAAGCACATAAGCTCTCATCATGTTTTCTAATGTTTGAATTGTTCTCTCGGATTGCCCATCTGTTTGCAGATGAAAAGCAGTGCTAAAATTCAACTTGTTACCCATAGCCCTTTGCAAACTTTCCCAGAAATTTGAAGTGAATCAAGGATCTCTATCCGACACAATGGAAATAGGCACACCATGCAATCTCACAATTTCAGAGACACACAATTCTGCCAATTTATCTAATGAATCACCTTGTTGTATAGGCAAGAAATGAGCTGATTTGGTGAGTTTATCAACAATCACCCAAATGGCATCATGTCTTCTAAATGTTTGTGGTAATCCCACAACAAAATCCATAGTGATTCTTTTCCATTTCCATTTAGGTATAGATAAAGATTGAAGTTTACCTGTAGGTGTTTGATGTTCTGCTTTTATCTATTGACAATTCAGACATTTAACCATGAACTCCGCCACTTATTTCTTCATTCGAGGCCACCAATAATAAGACTTTAAATCTTTGTACAATTTTGTGCTTCTAGGATGCATAACATAAGGTGTTGAATGTGCTTCATGCATAAGTTCTTTCTTCAATTCTTCTATGTTTGGCACACAAATGCACTTTTCATGAAACAATGTTCCATCATCCCTCAATACAAAGTGAATGGTTCATCCTACTTTCAATTTTTCTTTCAGTTTCTGCAATTGTAAATCTTCATTTTGTGCTTCTTTGATTCTATCTATAATGGTAGGCTTCACTTGCATGGTTGGTAACAAAACTTCACCACAGATACCCAAGTTCATATTTAAAGTTCGGAGTGCAACCAAATTCTCTACATTATGGTTAATCATATCTGCTTGCTCGATTGTCTTTCTACTCAAAGCATCTGCAACTACATTTGCCTTTTTCGAATGATAATCAATGGTGCAATCATAATCCTTCAAGAGCTCGATCCATCTTCTTTGCCTCAAATTCAACTCCTTTTGAGTAGGAATATATTTCAAACTTTTGTAATCGGTGAATATTTGAAAAGTCTCTCCATATAAGTATTGTCTCCAAATCTTCAATGCATGCACGATAGCTGCCAACTCCAAATCATGTGTCAGATAATTTATTTCGTGAGGTCGTAATTGTCTTGAAGTGCAAGCTAAAACCTTTCCATTTTGCATCAATACACCACCAAGTCCCATTCTCGAAGCATCAATGTATACCACAAAACCTCCATTCCTTGATGGTAGTGCAAGAATAGGTGTGGTAGTAACTCTCTTCTTTAATTCTTCAAAACTTTGTTGACATTGTCGATTCCAACTAAATGGCACATTCTTCTTTAGCAAATTTGTCAATGGTTTAGCCACCAAAGAAAAGTCTTTAACAAATCTTCGATAATAGCCAGCTAATCCTAATAAACTTCAAACTTCTGTCATGCTTTTAGGTATCTCCCATTCCAGAATAGCCTTCACTTTTGATGAATCTAGTTGTACCCCTTGTTTAAAAACCACATGGCCTAAGAAAGCAATCTCTTCCATCCCAAATTCACATTTGCTGAATTTGGCATATAGTTTCTTTTCTCTCAAAAGATGCAATGATGTTCTCAAGTGTTGTTCGTGTTCTTCACGGCTACTATAATAAATCAAGATATCATCAATAAACACAACCACAAAGTGATCTAAGTATTGCTGAAAAATCTTATTCATTAATGACATAAAATCATCAGGAGCATTTGTTAATCCGATTGCCATCACTGTAAACTAAAAATGACCATACCGTGTACGGAAGGCTGTTTTAGGTATGGTTTTTCTTCAACTCACAATTATACCCGGATTGTAAATCGATTTTAGAAAATATCGTTGCACCCTTCAATTGGTCAAGTAAGTCACCAATCCTTGGCAAAGGATACTTTCTCTTTACGATGATTCGGTTCAATTGTCGATAATCTATGCATAATCACAAACTACCATCCTTTATTATCACAAATAACACTGGAGCTCCCCACGGTGATATACTAGGCTGGATAAATCCTTCGCCGAGTAGTTCTTCTAATTGTTTCTTTAATTCCTTCAATTCCATTGGAGCAATTCTATATGGAGAAATAGAAATAGGTGTCGCGCCCGAAATAGTCTCTATCTCAAAATCAACCTCTCGATGTGGTGGAAACCCCGGTAAATCCTCAGGACCAACATCTGGAAGCTCTTTAACCACTGCAACCTCTATCACCTCAGGACTCACCTTGGAAGTATCCTTCACATTTTCCAAATATGCATCACACCCATCTCTAATCAAATGAAATGCAATAACTGTCGAAATTAAGCAATTACGTGCCACTTTTCTTTCTCCCACAATAACGGTCTTCATTTGCCCATCAATCTCCATGGTGAATTATTTGGTTTGGCAATCAATAATAACATGATTTTTAGACAACCAATCCATTCCCAAGATAACATCAAATTCCCGTAGAGGTATTACAATCAAATCTGTTAAAATGGTAACAGAATATATTACTACCGGGCAAGATTTAATCAATGTGTTCACTGTTAATATACCTCCAGTAGGCATCAAAACATATATATCATATCCCAATGGTTCTATATTACCATGCACGTGCAATGCAAATTCATGTGATATGAATGAATAAGTAGATCCAGGATCAATTAAGACACGAGCATCAGAACCACAAATAGATAATGTACCAGTGATAATGTCAGGTGCAGAAGGTGCCTCCTGCCTTGTGATTGCATAAACTCGAGCTTGAGGTTTAGATTGACCAATTACTCCTAATGACAATATGCCTCCTTTACCACCTCTTCCTCGACCTCTACCAGTACTAACTTGTTGCACATTTTCTCCCACCCTGCTTTGAGCCCCAACTTGAGATTGCTTCATCTCATCCTTCATCTTTTGGCAATTTCTAGCAATATGTCCTGGTTGGCAACAATAATAGCATATCAGAGGGTTGCTCCCAAATCCTCTATAACCATATCCATCTCTACCAAAAGAAATCATTCCTGATCGACCAAAATAGCTACCTCCTCTTCCTCTAAAGCCACCACATTGAGAATCAAAACCTCTAAAGAAAGAAGAAAAAGAAGAACCCGCGACTTGAAAGAAGTATTGAAACTACCAGTGAATTTCTTCTTTTTAGTTTTTGTAATACTCCTCTCCATTAATGTGTCTTCAACTCTCAAGGCTGCTTTAAGTACTGCAAAGTAGGTAGGAGGTTTAAATTCCATATTCTCTCTGATATCAAGCCTCAACCCTCTTTTAAACCTATCCCTCTTCATCTCATCTGTAGCCACTTCCTTTAGAGCATACTTTGACAATCGCACAAACTGAAGTTCATAATCAGCCACAGACATCACATTTTGTTTCAGTTCAAGAAACTCAATCTTCTCCTTACTTGTATAAATTGGTGGAGTATACTTCTCAACACATTCTCTCAAAAAGTCATTCCATGTCAGCGTCATCGCTTTACTCCTGCTTCCTGGAACAGTCCCCCACCAATCCAAGGCATCATTCTTCAGTAAAGACACGACATACTTCAATATTTGCTCTGGAGTGCATTCAATCCTATCCAAAATTCTTTTAGTACTTCTAAGCCATTCTTCAGCTACCGCATGATCAGTTGTGCCTGTGAATACTCTAGTACCTTGCTTCCTCACTCTTTCATAGTTTTTATCAATGTTGGATTCCTGAGAGCGGGATGATTGTGCTTGAGCCAATCTTTGCATCATTTCCATGAATTGTTGCATCATAGCATTCACATCTTGTTATGGAACATTTTCAAGTAGTGCAACATATTCAGAATGTTCAGGTGAATCAATGTGACCATGCACAGATTGAAATGACTCTACTGGGCCAGCAGCGGGTTCACCATGTTCTTGCATTTATATGACAACATGTCATATAATCAAGTTCATAATATGTACTTATGCAATGAAATGATGTATGCATGTTCATGGCACATTTTCCCTGTTAATCTAATCCCTACTCTGATACCACTCAATGTAGCGTTCGCTACTTAAAATAAAATTTATCCACCATTACTCATCTTTTCATATTCTTTCATAATTATATTAAGAAATCATAAAACATTGTCATATAGCATTCACTGGATTCATTCACATAACATATGTCTTAGTCATACAAACATGTTTTATTTAGTGATATATATATACACGGTACAAACAAAATGAAATATGAGAACTCCGCTTACTGGCCCAGACTAACTTGATTGCAATGCTGATGAAATGATGCGCACACCAAGGTCTTTATTCCTGAAAAAGATGGACATATAGAAAGGTGAGCTCACAACTCAGTAAGCATATAATTAGTATCACATATATAATTATATCTACATACCTAGCAAGTTTATTCAAACAAGTATTACAACTTATTTATCATTCTTAGATATTTCTTATTCATTTTCATAACATGTGTCATTTAATCACTTATTCACACTACCACATTCAAGTTCTCCACACATCATCATCTCTCACACTTAGCACATTTTATCACATAACAATGAGCCAAATCTCTTCTTAATAATTAATTACAAAACGGTGACACAATATCTCCCACATCATCATCATCTCCTCTTCCACATTTTTCCTAGCAAACCCCTCTTTATAATCGCACAAAGCAAAGGATGGATCACACAGCTCATCCAATGTCCCTTACACAGGTATATCATATCACATAGAGCAAAGGATGGATCACATAGCTCATCCAATGCCCCTACACGGGTATGTTTTAAGGGTCGCATTCACATCTCATTTCTTTCCTCCACATCCATATTGATCACCATTTGGTGAGCAATTATATAGAGGAGATCAACAATCAATTAAGTATCATCAACCATTTCACAAAATCACAATATAATCGTTACGACAAGGTTCAAATCAATTACTCATTCCAAGATAATTAATACTTCCAACAATCATATGTCATAAGTACATTCAAACACATATACTCCCTCATCACTCCACGTCTCATTTACAACATCAAAGAATTCAAGTCAATCAACATTTATCATCAATTCATTAAAACACACATATCCACATTTCCACTTGAATTAATGCACCGAAATATTAAATACAAGCATATAAGTAATACTAATTATACACTTACTCAAACTCCTAGCACTTCAAGGATCTTGGGTTACTCTTGGTTCCTCCTCTTGTTCCTTTGCTCCTAATACATTCCAAATATAGGTCTATTTAATATTTCACAAAGATAATAACATTTTCTTAGGTTTCCAATTAGAAAATTACTTGAAACTAATATGAACAAATTTCCCCTATTTTGGCAGCTCCCTGTTTCCAATTTAAAATTCTCCCAAAAATTCCTTACTCATTATTTAGCTTTTATTTTCATACCGAAGTCTAGTTTCATTTAAAACAATAATCACCTTAATTGTACTTCTATAACTCGAGTTATAACAATTTTCATACAACCTGCCAGTTTTCGTCACAATACAGGCAGTAGAATGTTTATTCAAATTACGTAACTTTCATGCCGGAATTAGTTTTTTTTTTATCAAAACTACAAAGTTTCAGAAGACATCTTAAAGTTTCCATATCATCAAGAATCCTCGAATTTGTAATTCTATAACTCTAGATATTCATCAATCAATTTCGTTGTTCTACCCTGCACCCTGACAGCCCTGTTTTTCCGAATTCCACCTTGTGAATTAATTCCAAATAGACATGTTTATAACAATTTCAATTGATTTTCATGCCTCTTATGTACCACATGCTTAGGTTATGGATATAATTCTACTTGTTCTCATAAGTTCCATAAACCCTAACCCATGAATTAATTGAAATTACATGGTTAAGAAAGAAACTTACAAAGATTGATTCTCTAACTTAATTGTTGATTGTTAATACTTGATTATATCTTTTGGTTTTGTACGAATTTATGGACACAAGAAGTTTTCTCTATTCTTCCTTTCTTTTTCTTCCTTTCCTCTCTTTTCTCTTCAATAAAATTTTCTACACACTTCTCTCTCTCTCTCCCTTCCTACATTTTTTTTTCGCTCTACATATGTTCCAATTATTTAAGACCACAATCTCACTCTTTCCTCCTTAAGACAATTTGTCCAATTACTACAAGGTAGTTTGCAAGATCACAATCTCACCATTTCCTCCTTAAGACACTTTGTCCAATCACTACAAGCCATTTTGTCCACTTACACTCTTTTTATTTTTCTAATCTTCAACATGAGAAATAATTATACAATTTCCCACAATTTAATCTTTTAATCACTTAAGAACCTAACCAAAAATTAACACATGCATTCACTTAGATATGATGAAATGTCATGATATATGCATGCTATGTATGCAAATCATGCATAAAAAATTGTGGTGAGGGTGTTACATGATTTATCTAACTTGTTGGTCAAATCAAAGATATAATAAAAAATGACAAAAAACAACACTCACGTTTTCGTGCCTCTCATTGAATCGTATATTTTACAATGGAAATTTAAATTATGATGGGTGAAATTTTATGAGTTTTTGAAATGTTTTTTCACAAATTGCAATGAATCTCAACATGATTTAAGTTCTTTGATTAATTTATTCAGTTCTTCCCTCTTGTCTTTGGGTCGAATTACGTGGGTTTTGATCTCACATACAAACGTGAGTACGTAGGCCCTTAGTATAGTACACTGAGTTCAAGTCCATCTTCAGAAAAAAAAAACAATTACTTTAATAAGATAAATAATTCATTTTTAATAAATTTCCAATTAAGTAAAATTAATTAGCACAGTTAAAACGACCATTCTTTGAATGGGCGTAGCAAGGATAAAATACATTTCTTCCCTACAAAGATTGCTGGTGATTCCTATTTTTAGATTTATCTACTTGCTTATCCTTTTGCTTTTTCATCCATAGCGGGGTAAGGTCGTGATAGTTGGCTAATCCATTGGGGAAAAGTCGAGCCTTGTTTATTGTGTGTTATTTCATGTCTTGATTGGAATTAATGTTTATTTATTTAATTATTTTGTTTATTTATATTTTCATTGTATGCATAATCTCTATGCCTGAGCTCTACCCTTTAAGATTAGACCGAAGGTCAAAGTACTGAGACTCTTGTGAGATTGTTGCGATCTCCGCATTGCCTCACGAAACCCCTCCAGTCAAATTAAATTCATTCCTCTAAAGCGTGGAATGGGTGAGTATAGGGTTTGTTAACTTGATGAGTGGCAATGGAAACAATTTCAGAACCATTAATCTCTTGAGGATTAGAATAAACCACACCATCCATTAAAATAGTCAATGTTCTTCTGTATTCCTAATTTTGCTTGTCTTTCTTTTTCTTTTGTTTTTGGCTTTTTGAGTTCCATTCATGTTTGAATATTTTATTCCAAATTCACAAATTAACTTGGTTTTCTTTCTTTTTGTTTTTGATTTCATGGTTTGGTCTACACATACATCACCATGCACACATTGTCTATAGTGTATGCAATATTACAATGAGTTTTCAAATTAAATTAGACAAAGATAGCTATGAACTTCCTAAGGTCTTTGAAATAAGATCAGAAGAAAATGAGGAAGTACTCTTTCTCTTGGAGCAGTTTCAGCCAGATGTTCGTGATTGTTTGCCTATAGGAATATGCATGCGGCTACCGAAAAAGATTAAATCATAATGATCTGTTTGATTTGAAAACAACATGGAACAACTGAACTTCCAAAAGAAAATATGAGTTTTGATAGAGGTTTGGGCATATTGCATATCTCGCTTTAGTCTCGATTGATAAAAATATGCTAAGGGCTATCCAATTTTGGGACTCTTCCTATTGTTGTTTTACCTTTAATAACTTTGACATGACCCTTTTAACGAAACAATACTCGACAATGGTCAATTTGCCAGTGTGGTAGCAGGCAAACACACCTATCAGTTATAATAAGTGGACCTGAGTACTGAGTGTCATATCCCATAGAGACTAAGAGTATTAGTAATCACCGTTTCCCTATTATCTAGCCTACAATTTAAGTGGTGAAGCAATTAAACTAAACGCTAATTAATTACCAACAAACACAACCAAACAAGAGATTGAAAACTAAGCAATCAAGGTAAAAGTAGCATTCATGTATAGTATCCCCCTCGGACTTCCTATGCAAAATTGACTTCATTGTTCTTTCACTCGTTTACACAATTAGACCGTAGGAATTTCTAAAGTAAATTAACCTCTCTCTCAAGTTAGTTAAACTCTAACATCAAGTTGATTAACCAGAATCTCTCCCTAATTAAAACCATCAATGCTACATTACTTCGTTTTGTGAATTCCTATATTAAGTTTGACCTTAATCCGAAATATTTATGTCGACATATCTCTAGGCTTGCGTGCAACTCCCCTCACCTATGAGCGACTCTAACCATGCGATAAACCTCTCGATTTCTACACATGCAATCAATATTGAATTGACTTACAAGCATAAATCAACCCAATAGCAACATATATATCATAGATGAGTCTCAATTCATAAACAAATGAACAAAACAACAAACTCAATCACAAATTCATCCTAGGGTTCCATATGCATGTTAAATTAGTTCATCATTACAACAAGTATAATCACAAGGATCAAAGGAAAACAAGAGAGAATGATAGAATCCATTGAGAATCCTTGAATCTTCAAGAAACCCCCTCAATCTTGATGGAAAATTGCTCCAAAGGCATTCTCCTTTGAAAACTGAACTCTCCTCTCTTATCAGGTTCTGTTCTTGTGTCCAAAATGACGGCCTCCCCTGGTTTTAACCCTAAAACACATTTAAATAGGTTGAAATGGGCAGAGAAAATGAAGCTGGGTAAGACAAGGCCAAGACACGACCGTGTCTTGGCTTTCCAAACCATGTTTCGCCCATTTTACGCGTGTTATCACAAGCTGGTAAGACACGAACAAAAAGTACATTACATACTCGTGTCTTGAGCTATAAAATTGTGTCTTGCTTTCTGGAGATGCATTTAACTTTGACGAGAAGGATAAGAGCAAAAAGGAATTACACGGCTGTGTAATATAGTCCCAGACAGTGTCTTTGCTCTTAACACATGTTTTGCTTTCGGACACTCATTTTTACTTGGCGTTGTCACATACGGACGTAAAAAAAAAATTACACACCCGTGTCTTCATTAAATACGTTTGTTTCATGTCTCGAAAGCCTCGAATGTTGTCGTTTCAGCACCTTTTTTGCTTGCTTTAGTTCAGTTTCATCAAGACACCATTACTTGACCTGAAAAGGGAAATATAAACTACTAAAGTACTAGAACTCACCAATAATACTCGAATAATAACAAAAACAATAAGAAATAAATGGTACAAGTATGTAAAAACTAACGTTTATCATTACGCATATCACGTTATCATGTTGTGACCCATTTTGACACCTCTAATCACCAGACACCAATGATAAGGACAAAGTGCAATATGGAAGTTTATCTAATGTTAGTGTGGAAACCCATCTCCAACAGCAAGACATACTATAAAAGACTTTATGACAGTGACAAGAAAGCTATCTCTCCACATCACATTAGACACCACCTTGGTATTTTATCATGCCTTTTCTTTAGTTTTGATCTTCTTGCAGTCATCCTAATCTACTATTAATTTTATTTTCCAAGTTCTCCAGTGTACTCAAGCTTTCTTCATCAATAAAGTCATCATTTTGTTTTCGCGAATTGTTTATCAAAGAGCGAATAACCCTTTTCAACATCCCTATGTTTGTTTACAGTTGTTTGATTAAGTTGGAACGAGTTGCACTTGGTTTGGGAAATCAAAATTTCCTATCACACTTGAAAAAAAGCAGCATTGTTTTCCTTTTCTGAAAAATTAAGAAATAATCTTTTGGCATGCTCTAGTGGGACCCATACAATGATGAAACTAAGTAGTGTTTGGTTCTAGATGATGTTCTACCGTGATGATGAATACTCTGAGCCCTATCAGGTGGAAGAAAAGGCTTTTGCAATAGGCAGAGCAAAGTAAGCTTATGACGAAGAAAGAAACCTTCATTCTTATAGCCTTGCACTAGTGACCTATGACATCATGCAAAGTAAAACCCCATCTCCCCTAAAACTATACGCTTAGGGGGTAATATAGGGAGGATGAATATTTTTACTCGCCGCGTTAAAAATCCCATCACTATGATCGCCAGAATAATGGCTGGTCCTAAAGATTCGTAGGCCAAGATATTAAATGGCACTATTATGAAAATTTTGAAAAAGGCCATCAATTACAATACTCTATACAATATAAGCAGGAGGGATATCACTACTTGCCACTTTAAACATCATATCGTGATGGTCACCAATATTATGGATGGTCTAAGGATCGTTGGTTGGTCAACAAGTTCAAAAGGTTGATCAAAATAATGAGTATGTTGGAGAAGACCACCAACTTAACGGCTCAAATGGCATCCCAAATGAAAGGGGACACAAATTATCCCAAATTTTGAAGGAAGACCCTCAACTGATGAATGACAAATGGGTGGAGGCACTGACAAAGGCATAAGTAAGGATTCAACAAATATCTTTGGAGTATCGTCAAGGAATGGAAGAAATAATAAAAAAGGTTAAGGAACTCCTAGAAACAAAGATGAAACAAGTATAAGGATGGAGACCGCCCCTACGCTCACAAGGCTAAGTGATTGAGGAGCAAATCGTAACACTTATAAAAGTGAGCATGTGGGGTAAAACTTTTTTAGACACATTTACCCCTATTTTCAATTATAAATTGCCACTTTCATAATAACTAACACAAGTTAATATTTATATTACTTATGTTATTTCTTAATTTAGATGATAATTCCACTTAAATTTCTATATTCTATTTTATTTGAGCAATTGTTGGAGACTACGCATCACATGAATATTCTATTCATGGTTATATATATATGGGATCCTTAGGATCAAAGGAGGAAATTAGCAGAAATGAAGACTAGATAATTGAAGATTAATAGAAATATAAAATGATGAAGCAGTTCAGGTGGCAAGGCCACTCATATAAGAATGAATGCAACAATTCATGTGGCTGAGCTGACCATATAAAATAAAATAGATGGAAGCATAAATGAAAACATAATTGTATTATGAATATTATTTGAACAAAATTTAAATAAAATATTTGAAAAGATGAAAACTATAACAGAAGTTTAGATTGATAACAAAAGATTATGCTAAGAGTGTTCTCTGAATAAGAAGAAGAAGAACTCTAAAAACATAACCTACATAACAAATGGAGCTTCTTCCTATTTATAGAAGAAGACCATGGAAATTTTCAAAGTATTTGTATAGTAATAAATAGTAACAGCTTTTGTGATTGCTACAGTAATGGACAGTTGATGTGAACAATGACTTCTACAGTGATGTTCTTTAGCTATTATAGTCCTTCTATAGTTGAATCATTGTTTTCTTCTTGCCAACAAAGAGTGGTGAACAATTACTTTGAACAGTAATTTTGAACAGTGTCAATGAACAATAATTTTTGAACAGTACCAGTAATATGCTTTTTGGCAAAGTATCAGTCATCAATGGATTTGATATCTCTTTACCATCTACCGTTTGAGATGGAGTAGGTCCATATTTAGGCCCTGGACTGCAATAACATGTTTTTTGGGCAAAGCATCAGTCATGAACGAATTTGGTATATCTTTACCATCTACCGTTTGAGATAGAGTATGTCCATATTAAGGCCCTGGACTGCCCCTTGGTCTCTTTGAACCTACAACTAAATTGGTTAGTTTGAAATATTTTGTTTTCCCTAATTTTTGCCCAAGTAGAAAATCTGCTTAATGGGATTTATTTTCATTATTTTTTACAATATGTTGCTATGAGGGAGGAAAGATGCCATAGAAATCATCTTCATTATCATCAGTCCAGTCAACAACAACACTCTCAGTACTAGAAGTTGACTCTGTTGCTTTGGACCGGGTTTGTAAAAGTTGTTCCATAACAACCAAATATTCATCTTCATTTCTTGAAGCTGCCAAAAGTGCTTGTGTCACGACCCATTCCTAGGAACATGACTGGCGTACGAGGTGGACCATCTATGGAAGCCCGACCCATCCCGCACAAGCCTTCCAAAGAATCAAAATTTGCTACCCATCATTTAATTTCCAAAATCATTTATTGGAAAAATATTTTATAATTTAAAACAATTTATATATAACTTAATATATATAAACAAATACTGAAATGTATACAAATCATATACTCTGGTAAAACTAAATACAATAAATATATCAGAGTATACATACAACCCAACACCCTACAGTAATTTGGTATGGAGCTATACAAAATAAAGAAGCCCGAACAATAGGTATCACTAACCAAAACGTCTCCCACGGGTGTCCAAGATGCGGAATAAAAGCCGAAGCCAAAATCTGTGCACCTGGAAGATAGAATCATCCACAACAGAAAATAAAACGGGGGTGAATCTTAGTGAGAAATAACACTCCAGAGCGCCTCATACGTGCCTCACATAGTCTGTTTTGAAAACAGTTTGCAAATACCACAAGCAGTATTCATAAGTATATATATAAATATACACGCTATACAATAATAGCCTTTCGAAAATCCATTTTGAAACCATTTGCAATCACAGCAAACAATATGTGTCACGACCCATTCTCGGGACCGCGACCGGC
>CAODLS010526620.1:0-10244 GCA_948243855.1 Flueggea neowawraea
TTTATTAGTTAAGTCGATATAAGATTCCTTTAATTTTTTTTGAAATAGATAAAGTTTAGATTGTTTGTTGATAATTACAAATTATTTTAAAAAGTCAGTTTATTTATAATAATTAAAAAATAAATAAAGATATATTTATAATTATAAAAAATAAATAAAAATATAATAGTCTAAAAAAATTGTTCTTATATCCATATATTTATATATGTTATGATTAAATAAATATCTAAACTCAAAATAACACGTTAATATTTTATAATATAATAAATAAATAAATGTGAATTCAATAGTAAACTGGGTAAATAACAGCCAAATTAAAATGAACTATTTAAATTCAATAAAAATTAAAATATTAGTCTAAATTTGACATCTCGCGATAATATATTTTATAATACATTACTTTATGTAAAGTAGTAGAACAGACATAATCGTAAGAATAAGTACGGTTGATGTACGCTTCTTTAATCCGTACCGAACGGCATGCCTGCGTGTGAATTGAGGCCTGACAAAAAAAATCATTAACAGTGGCAAACTCTGTTAAAGGAGTTTTACAATATCAAGAGTGGAAACCTATTAATAGCACTAATTTATTAACGTTCCCTTCTTCTTCTCCAGCTGCGCCTCTCAGACCCTAGCTTGAAGACTCAAACCTCTCCTCTCTTGAATTAGTCACATTCTCGCCGTCTATTCCTCTCATGTTCTTCATCTCTTGGTGGTATCGTAAAAGGAGTTTCAAGGAGAGGCTAGGCATTTCTCATACAAAGAAGAAGAACCAGTCGGTTTGGAATCTGCCTGCAAGAATTGATTCGGTCTGGAAGTTGCAACAATTTGGATTTGTAAGTTCTAAGACTATAGATTTGTGTTTGAATATAAGACTTCTTATATGTTCATTTTTTTAATTTTGTTTTGCTAGAAGAGAAATGAGTGGATCTATTTGGTAAATCTCACAACCACCCAAACTATCCATCCATCATTATTAGTACCAAAATCTACTCCACAGGGGTTAATTTCACCTTCTTGAATGGCTCAAATTGATTCTAAATGTGCGAAACTGCTGAAAAAGTCACAGCCAAGGAGCTTTCCAGAAGCGATTGTGTTCGACATTCTATCAAGATTACCAGTCAAGTCTATCCTCCGATTTAAGTCTGTTTGCAAGAAATGGTATGCTTTATCTGGGGAGACTCAATTAATTGAAGCTCACCTGAACCGATCAGTTAAAGGGTCTGATCGCTGTTATCTTGTAAGTAAACTGAAAACAACAGGAATTGCTTTTTCATTATGTAGAGAAATTTTTTTTGAAGAGGATGACATCTAATGCATACTATTCCAATGCATTAGATGTCATCCTCCTAAACGCGGGCGCAACAAGAAGAAAATGGTTGACTTGGACATATTGCTATGGAATCCAGCCACCAAAGAATTAAGAATCCTTCCCAAGTTTCTTGGTCAGGACTGCAGTTTTGAAAAATGTCTAGGTCTTGGATTTGATTCAAAAAACAGTGACTTCAAAGCTGTAGGGATTTTCCAATCTAAGGACTCAATTGAATTAAAAGTATATTCCCTAAAAAGTGATAGCTGGAGTGCTGTTAAAGTCCATTCCTACAAATTTAAGCAGTCATATGAGATATATGTGAATGACAGGTTTCATTGGCTGGGGAGTGATCCGACTCATGATCTGATAATCTCATTTGATGTTACTGAAGAAAAGATTACTGAGATGGATGTACCTGAGCTTGGTCCGAATAATTATGCCCTACTGTGGTAATCTCCGGCAAGTTTAGGGAAGTTTCTTATGCTATGCCATTGTGGACATGAAGGGGAATGCCAAATATGGTTTATGAAAGAGCATGGAGATTCAAAATCATGGACTAAACTTTACTATTTGCCTCCGCATCCAATTTATGGAGAATTATTAAGACTAGGTATCTTTCTTGACAATGGAGAGATTATAATGATGCATGGTGTCGGTGAAATGCGTTTATCTGATCCAAAGAATCAGGAGTACAAGATTCTTAACGTTGAAGATGGTTTTGATGCTGTCAAGTACAAGGAAAGCTTGGTGTCTGTTAAAGGAGGTGGAAGCATTAGCAACACCAATCATTGTGCATCAATTTCCAGCAGTTCTATCGGCTACTATTAGTTTGGATTCAAGAAAGTGGCCAAACGGAAAGAACTTGTTTATTCTTGTGGGAAAATTTTTGCCTACACTTTAGGTAGGGTTTTACTCCTACACCAAATTAATTAGAAACTGTTATTCTCCTTGAAATATGCTTCTAAAGTGGATCAATTATCTGAATAACAGTTTTTAATTGGTTTGGAGTAAGAACGGGACACTACACCAAATTTAAGCAATAATTTCTCATTCTTGTGACTTGTTAGATGACATGAAAGAACTTGTCCCTTTAATTTTCCGTGTTTCTCGCTCAAATAATACAGAGAAACAGAGGGATCTTGTTATCTTTTCTAATGTGCTTATGTATAATATTAACGCAGCTTGCCTTCTATCAATTATCTCCTGTAAATATCAGCTGGTTATATTATTTCAACAATTTGATTTCTCTAGTACTGAATGCAGGCTTTGTTTAGTCTTAAAATTTAAATTGGATTTATATTGGTCACAGGACTATCACTCTAATGCTTGTTTTACTCCTTAGATGATTGCTTTTTAATAATCAAATGTTAGGTTGGACGAGTGCATTTAGTTTGCCATCACACAGCTGTTTTAAAGCATAGAGACAAAAAAACTCTGACAGATATTCTTTTGCAGATAAAAACAGGGGATGTGATTCAATCTGCAAAGTTGTGGATGGTCAAGACCACTTTTTACTGCCATCTGAGAGTCGATCCAAACACTTCGGTAGGTACTTCGATGAGGGTTCATCAAAATAGTCTTATTGAGAATTCTTTACTTTGACCGTTGGATGAAAAAGAATCAATTTCAACCATTAAATTTTAAAATGGTAGGTAAAAGCACATAATAATTTTAAAATTACTATTAAATAACTATTTCAGACTAGTTAACAAATTAAATAACTACCTTATTTATTTTAAATTGTGAGAGTTTCTTTTAATTAATTTATGTAATTAAAGAAAATGAAAAAAATTATGCTGATTAAGTAAGTTAATTAATTTTATTCAATAGTGACTTAATCTGCTTAATTTAATTAATGGATAATATTACTTAATTTTTAAACGTATTACTTAATTTTAGATGTCATTACTTATTTAATAAATCGTGACAAAATTTTCAAAAAATTAAGTAATTTTATGAGAATTAAGTAATTGATGGTTAATCAATTTTGCCATATTTTATTTAATTTTAGATCTAATTACTTTATTTGTGATTGATAATTGAATTTATATCAATTAAGTGAACATGTAAAAAATTAGTAACACGAGTACTTGCGTGTAGAGGCTTTTCTCCATGGAGCACATTAGTCAGCATTCCACTCTCCACCAGACTTCCTCAGCAAGTTTACCCAATAAAGTGACTAATAATTGCTTTCCCAAGATTCATTAATATTCTGCCCCTTCGCAACAAAGGAAACAAGAACCGCTAGTCTCCTGTAAGTAAATGCTTCTTGCCATTTCTTCCTAGTGACTGTCCGTTCTATTTCTCCAAAATCTTCCCAATCATCTTTTGTATTTCACCAGTAATCCCCCATCACCAAACTTCTATTTTGCAGAGTTTGATTCCACCTTCCCGAATGGCCCAATTTGATTGGGAGCAATTGCTGAAAAGTTCACAGCCAAAAAACTTTTCAGATGGGACTGTGTTTGACATTCTGTCAAGATTGCCGGTCAAGTCTATCCTCCGATTTAAGACTGTATTCAAAAAATGGTACGCTCTTTTCGGAGACTCTCAATTTATTAAAGCTCACCTGAACCGATCAGTTGAAGGGTCTGATCGGCATTATCTTGTAAGACAGTATACTTATGAAGAAATAACAGACATTTGCACTGCTGTTTTCTCTGTATCGAGTGAGGGAAATTTTCAACACTTGTGTGAGTTGCATTTCAAACCTGAGCCTTTCTGTGTGTATGACATTGTCGCATCAGTTGATGGAATATTATGCACTGTTACAATTAATTATCCTCTCTCTGACTTGGACATATTGCTATGGAATCCAGCCACCAGAGAATTAAAAATCCTTCCCAATTTTAATCCTGACCAACGCCACTGGGAAACTTGTATAGGATTTGCATTTGATGCAAAAACAAATGACTACTTAGTAGTAGCGATTTTACAATGCAAGGATTCATTTGAAGTGAACGTATATTCACTCAAGACTGATAGCTGGAGAGTGGTTGAAGTCGATTCCTCTTACAAACTTCAGCATGAGAGACGGCCTACGGTACATGTCAATGGCAGGATGCACTGGTTTGGGAGTGTTGGGTCTCATAAACTGATAGTTTCATATGATGTTGCTGAAGAAAAGCTTTTTGGGATGGATATGCCTGAGTTTGAACATCCAAATGGTTATGCCCTAGCACTATGCGAGTCTCCGGCAAGTTTAGGGAAATCTGTTATTCTATGTGATTTCTTCGTTGAAGGGGAATGCCAAACATGGTTTATGAAAGAGTATGGAGATTCAAAATCATGGGCTAAACTTTACTGTTTTCCTCCGCGTCCAATTTATGGAAGGCTAGACCCATGTATCTTTCTTGAAAATGGAAAGATTATGATGCAAAGCGACGAAAACATGCTTTTATGTGATCCAAAGAATCAGGTGTACAAGGTTCTTAATATTGATTATTATGCTGAAGTTGTCAAGTACAAGGAAAGCCTGGTGTCTATTAAAGGAGGTGGATGCATTAGCAACCTTAATCACTGTGCATAATTTTCCAACAGTTCTACGGGCCACTATAATTAGTCTGGATCCAAGAAAGTAGCTGCCATCAGAAACCCGATGACTTTGTTAAATACATGAGATGAAACAAGTGGTTTGCTTTAACTTTCTTTGTTTCTTACATTTTGTTTAGTTGGAAGCTCTCAAGTGGCTTTATTTTCCAACTTTCAGGCCAGTTGTTCGATTTAGCAACTATGCTTATATGTGTAATTGTGACCCATTAGTGTCTTTTAAAAAAATGATTCTGCAATCTATCCGTCTATAAGATATATTTCTAATAACTATTATCTAATCCATCATAAACAATATCGTTGCAGTCATATTTGCAAGAAACTGCAACATTTTTCAACAAATCAGTATTGATTCTTGGGAAGACACCATCATAGCATGTTTGTTCTTACCTTTTTCTTAGAATGTAAATTTAGAGATTTTGTTTACCTTGGCATGAATGTGTATCAATGTCCAGACATTGTTTTCATATAAACTCGCACTTAATGGTCTGTAATTGTCTCTTTGTATCTTTTTTATAGAGTTGTTTTCATACTAGTAATGGTAGTTTTTAAGACAGACCATCCTCATTGTGTGGAAATGATTCTATAAGAGTTTTTGTTTGGTCACTACTTTGTGGCAGTAGCATTAATAATATTCTGCTTATTACTTATCAAAAAGATATTGCTGACACTTCACCACCTATATATATTTTGTTATATTAAAAGATATTGCTTCACTGTAATACGTTTTTGTTTTATGAACTATTAGTCAGTTGCCGACTCTCAATTCTAATCTTCCCATCCAAATTCCAATAAGCACACGATCCTTTTCTATCTATATGTCATGTCGCCTCAAGAAATAATATAAAATCACATTATCAACGCCTCAAGAAATAATCCTTTTCTATGTAGATGAAAATATGCTTTTATATGATCCAAAAATCAGGTGTACGAGTTTCTTAATTTCGATGATGATGATGGTCAGGTTGAAGTACAAGGAAAACATGGTGTATGTTAAAGGAGGTGGAAGCATTTGCACCCTTAATCACTGTGCAGCAGTTTCCCACAGTTCTCTGGGTTAGCATTAATCTTGGAACCAAGAAGGGGGCTACTATAAGAAACCAAAGTCTTTCTTTATTAGATGACATGAAGGAACTTTCTGCTTTAATTTTTGGTGTTATGCTTCGTTTGATAAAACTATACTTTTATTTTTTAATTTAACATTTTATGCACATAATGGTTATTTCTAGTTGATCTTTTTCTGATGTTGGGAAAAAAATCCTACAGATACACGGAGACCTTTGTTATTTTCTTATTCAAATAGTGTTTTCAATCCAGTTGTTATTTTCAAGTTTTCCGCTTCTGTCAATTCCCACTCAAGGGAGTGGCAGTGACAATTGCTCTGGCATCACCTTCAGGTACTTGTTCCCTGGTCCTCTTTTCCAAGCTAAGATTTTGTTAAAGCCAGTAGAAGTATCAGTGGTGCAAGCTGGTTTTCTTTTGTAGTTATGTATGTTACAGTACTTCCTGTCAATTATCAATCCATTGCCTGAAAAAAACACATTGTCTTTCAGCAATTTGATTTGCCAATTCTAAGAGCAGACGATGGCTACTTCTAAGAAAATTCATTCGCTTTAATCTACCTTTCCAACCAGTAAACAAAGAAGCTCGACAATGAATTTGGTAATGATTAATTGGTCGTGATCGATACGGTGGTGGTTCTAAAAATATGAAACCGATAGGATCGTTTCAGTTTATGGTTTTAACTTTTATGATTTTCAACACCGAATCAGAATTAAACCGACCAACTCTTGTTATTGTACTGAAAACCAAGTGATTGAACCCAAAAAACCCATAACCGCTAGAATAACCAACCACCCTAAACCAGGTTTCCCTTTAATGAAAACCGGAGTCGTGGGTGCCCATCACCTCCTCCAGTCGTTCTCTCTCACTTGCACAGTTCACACACACACTTTCCTCTCTCATCTTCTCCATTTCTCTTCTATTCTATCCCGGTTTATCATTTGTGAGAGGTAATCGAAGTCCTTTTGTTGGTTATGCAAGTGGGTTTTTTGATTCAAAGTCATGTTCGTTCGTTCAATCTCAGATTATTATTTGTGAGGTATGTGGGTTTTGGTTTTGTGAGTGGGATTTAGAATCCTCTGATCGTTATGGTGAGTGGGTTTTGCTGAGTTGGTGGTGATATAGAAAAAATAGTCCCATAATAAAATTTGGGGTTTAAGGAGAAGCTAGGTTTTGGAGAATGGATTCATTTTTGTAGTGCACCAGTTGATTTCCCATACGAAGAAGAGGAAGCAATGGGCTTGGAATCTACCTGCAAGGATTAATTCCGATGGAAGTTGCAACAATTTGGGTTGGTAAGTTAGATTAGATTCTTTGTACGTTAATTTCTGCTAGAAGAGAAATGAATGGATCTGTTTGCTAACTCGCCCATCCACCCAAATTGAATCGATCATTATCAGTTTGTTTCACCAAGAACCCTACATTATATAGAACTTAATTTCACTTCTTGAATAGACCGAATGGATTCAAAATGGGAACAACTCCTGAGAGAGTCACAGCCAAGAAACCTTTCAGATTCAATTGTGTTTGAAATTCTGTCAAGATTGCCGGTCAAGTCTATCCTCCGGTTCAAGTCTGTATGCAAGAAGTGGGACGCTCTATTCAGGGACTCGCATTTCATTAAAGCTCACCTGAAACGATCAATTGATGGGTCTGATCACTGTTATCTTGCACGAGAGTATAATTATGTTTATAGAGAAACAAGCACTCGCAGTGGAGCTATATTCTCTTTGAGGAGTGGGAAAACTTTGAAAAATTGTGTGCGCTGCATTTCAAGCCTGAGCCTTTCTTCCACCGTGAAATTTTGCATCAGTTGATGGAATAGTATGCATTGAAAAACTTGATTTTTATCGCCGTGACTCATTGGACTTGTACATATTGTTACGGAATCCAGCGACCAGAGAGTCAAGAATCCTTCCCAAGTTTCCTGGACAAGACTGCAGTTTCAAAACTTGTGTAGGATTTGGATTTGATGCAAAAAACAATGACTACAAAGCAGTAGTAGTTTCCTGTTCCAAGGACATAATTCAGGTAAACGTGTATTCACTGAGGGCTGATTGATTGTTGGAGAGTCGTTGAGGTCAATTCCATCAAAGATTTGCGGCCACATACGGTACATGTGAATGGCAGGATGCACTGTTTAGGTTGTAATTCATCTGGTAATCTGATAATTTCGTTTGACTTTACTGAAGAAAAGCTTATTGAGATGGATAAGCCTGAGATAACTGTGACTGTGCTTGATCCTGGTAATCTTTCCCAGCTACGCAAATCACCGGCAAGTTTAGGGGAATCTCTTATTCTATGCGAATTCACAATTGATGTAGAGGAATGGCAAATATGGTTTATGAAGGAATATGGAGATTCAAGATCATGGGCCAAACTTTACTATTTTCCTTCACATCCAGTTTACGGATGCTATATACACGCCTGTATCTTTCTTGACAATGGAAAGATTAGAATGCAGCAATCTGAAGATAATATGATTCTATATGATCCAAAGAATCGGGTGTATAAGATTCTTGATTTGACAATGGTGGCCAGGTTGTCAAGTACAAGGAAAGCCTGGTGTCCGTTAAAGGAGGTGGAAGCAATTACCATCACCAAATCAGCAATACCCATCCAAAAAACAATCAGAGAAGAAGAGGACTCTGTTTCTTCCTCTGTTTGCTCCTACCCATCAATTTGTGCTTGCTTCCTCTGTTTCTTCATCATTGATTGTTACTGATCATACTTGTCTTTTACTTCACAGAGTTTAATTCTACTTCCCTGAATGGCCCAAATTGATTCTGAATGGGAAAAACTACTGGAAAGTCAATACTAGAGAAACTAAAAAAATCTTGTTCTTCAATGCAATATCAGTCCAAGCTCGTTGCTCCTATGCATTATCTTCCGTCAATGTCAGTTTATTTCCTTTATTGAACATGCACAATTTCTTTCCTTGTAGGAGTGGGTGAAATGCAAAATCCTGTCACTACAAATCATATCCTTACATTTCTTCATCAAAATCCGTCCACTATAATGTTTGTTGAATTTCATACATTAAGATGGTGCAAATATATTGGCTTGAGGTATTTAGTTAAGAATTCTAAAACAAGTTATAGTCAATAGTACATAGCTTAATATTCCTTAATGAAGGGAATAATAAAAATAGTTTTTTAAGGAGAAAATGTAGAATAATAAAAATAGTTAAGAACCCTTGACTCATAGAACTAAGAAGAAATCTTAGCAAGTACGAAAAGAGGCCAACAAAACCACAACTGATATAATGAAAATAGTTAAAGGGAGATTAATTTTTAAATTGGATTCATGAATATAATTAAAAGAATTCTGTTAGATTTTTGGAATTGATGATTGAAGGAATTGGGTATCAGTTTAACTAATAAATCATATATTAGGCAGGTTCAAGTTATCTACCTCAATTCAAGCAAAAGTATAGCAGCGGACAACGACTGTAGGATCGTGTTTCAATGTTGGTCTCATGAGCAAACCACAGTCGGATAGTCGACGGGAGTACTTGTCGATTTCGCAACCTAGATGTCACGTAGGATCGAGATCATTGACGAACGAATGGCTGAATCTACTTAGTGGGAGAAGAGTCATGGAGAAAAGAGAGAAGGATGGAAGAAGAGAGGAGGATGGATGGAAGAGGGCAGGAACGTTTCCCTCCCTCTCTTTTCTTTCTTTTTTTTCTTTTTTTCTTCTTTCTTTTCTTTCTTTCTTTTCTTCTTCTCCTCATCTTTTCTTTCTCTGCTCACTCATATTTATAAGCCCTTAATTGGACTTATGGGCCTAATGGACTTATGGCTCTATTGAGCCTATCACATGAGTCTTATGAGTCATCTCAATTGGGCTCACCAATTGGTCTCGGCCAATTGTTCCAGTTCACACCTTGAACGATCGAGTTTGGTTCACCTGTCATGTGCGAACCGCTTTTTCCAACAATGATGGATTAGAATTAAAATTTTAGTTAGTTAACTTTTTGATCCCTGAGATATGACTTAAATTATAAAGTCATCCATTTATTTCTAAATTTATATTTGTTCTTGACATTGATTTTTAATTGAAGGGGTTAACAGATATGAGAAATGTTCATTGTGCTCTCTAGAAGGAAAAACCCGACTGACCTGAATCGAGCACTCAACCTACCTGAACCAAACCAATTTGATCAATCAGTTGATCTGTTCGTTTTGATCATAGTATCAAGAAAATGAAAACCCGACAGCTATGGTTCGGTTTGTAGTTTTAAGATATTCAAAACTGAAAAAGAACCATATCAACCAATTTGGTTTAATTCGGTTCGGTTCAATTCGAGATGGGCTAG
>CAODLS010526656.1:0-12567 GCA_948243855.1 Flueggea neowawraea
GGCTTAACAACCTTGGAGCAAAGATCCGCATCAACAAAATGGATTTCAGTCCTTCTCCTCCACATGTATCCGGTTCTTCTCTTTATACCCCTCATTTATTTGATGGCTCAAATTTCCATTCTTGGAAGAAAAGGATGACTATTTTCATCCAATCATATGATATCGAGCTATAGAAGGTGATTGTTCTTGGTCCAAAAATTCCCAAGAATGAAGATGGCACACCTAAAGAGTATAAAGACTTCAACAATGAAGATTGGAAGTCTCTAAGTCGAAATACCAAAGCCACTCAACTCTTATATTGTGCTTTGAGTCAAGAAGAGTACAATCAAATCTCCTCTTGTGATCATGCTAAGGAGATATGGGAAATCCTTAAGATCACTCATGAAGGCATAACTCAAGTCAAGAAAACCAAGGTAAATATGCTTCTATATGACTATGAATTATTCTCCATGAAAGATGATGAAAGCATTAACAACATGTTTGATCGCTTTGCGGAAATCACAAATGGTCTTGCTTCATTTGGAAGACTAATCTCTAATAGCGATAAGGTGAAGAAGATCTTGAGATCTTTGCCTCAAGCATGGAATGCAACGGTCACCGCCATCATGGAGTCCAAAGACTTAAATTTTTTGGAGTTTAGTGCTTTAGTTGGGTCACTCATAAATTATGAGATTGTGCTTAAATTAAGAGATGGAAGACCGAAGCATGTGAAGGCATTGAAAGCTTCCATTCATTTCCAAAAAGGGGAGAGTGAAGGAGAGACAAGCTCTGATGAAGAGGAGGATGAAGAGCTAAAATTCTACTCCAAAAGGATAGCAACTTAAAAAAGTTGTTGAAAAATAAGAAGCATCATTAAAAAGAGATGGAGAGGTTAAAGGATCAGAATAAGAAAAAGAAAAGAAGAGGCTATAGTTCTTCTTCAAGTGATGATGGAGATCCAATGGCAAATGTATGCCTTTCGGCATCTAGTTATTTTTTAAATCTCACTCTTTTATATTTCATGCAATAATTATTTCTAATTTGATTATTGTTATTTGCATGAATTATTTGATTATGTTGATTTATATATGTGCATTTTTTTTGAAATAAATAGGGGGAGAAACTATTTTTTATATATATGCACAAATTGCTTTTGAAAGAGGGAGTGAAAATGTTTATAAATTGCTTAATTGTTTAATCTTTTTGATAAATGACAAAAAGGGGGAGAGTGTTATATGCTTAATTGAATAGGGAAAAAAATTTCGCATTCACTCTTGCATAATACTAATCAAATGACAAGGATGTAATCCTTGATCAATTGTTGCCCTTGATGCAATCATCAATCCTTCAAAGTTTTGTCATCATCAAAAAGGGGGAGATTGTTGGATCATGGGTGATCAACAATAAGTTCCTTATGTGGCACTATTGGCGGAACTACAGCTGCCCCAACTAGCGAAACTGATTGATCAACTGCTGGCTTATCAACTGTCGACTGACCCAGCTGAGCTATCTCTATTCGCTCGAGAACTCTAGTCATGAGCTCAAACATCTTCATCTAAGCGGTAATAAGCTGTTGAAGCTAGAGCTGCTGCTGAGGTACTGGCACTACGGCCCCTGGTGCACTATGTGAATCATACAGATATACAGCAGAATGAGCAACAGGCTCAACAGGAACTCATCTAGGTCCACCTCGACCTCTACCTCTACCACGTGCCATATCTACAAATACAGACAGACAAAACACATATGCAAATGTCAGCATGCTATATGATCGCCACATTACCAGGCATATATCAGAAGGGTGTACAGAAGCAATTGGACTGACTCGATCAAAGATACCTATGCTCCACACCGACCCCAACTATATGAATTATACGAAACCTAGGCTCTGATACCACATTTGTCACGACTCATAGTCGGACCCGTGACCGACGTACGAGGCGGACTGTCTGTAGAAGCCCGATCCACCCGTACAAGCCTCTGTGATTAGACATACTACCCGACTTATCAAAATATTGATTTAAAACATTTATAAAACATTTATAAATGAAATAAAATCATATATATATATATATATATATATATATATAATACCAATATATATATACATATACAATATTTCAAAAAAAATATTAGTAAATAAAAAATCATCAAAATAACCCCAAAATACAATAATGTAGCCCAATACCCCTATAGTAGTCAAATGTGGAGCTCTATGACATAGCAAAGTAGAGTCCCGAACGAGGACACTCACAATAGCCAAAAGCGCCTCACTAGGTCCGAGAGGTGGATCAAATACTGAGCATCCAAAATGTCACTTGCGAACAAAGGTTAAAAGGACAACAGAAGAAAAATGGGTAAGATTCCCTAGTGAGGAAACAACACGTCAGACCGCCTCATACGTGCCTCACGAAGACTTATTTGAAATCCTTTTTCAAAATACCGCACACATATATAGATACCATATAGTATACACACTATATACATAATACATTTGCTGAAAATCATTTTACCAAAACTTTTGCATTCATATCATACAACTTGCATTCAGGCAATATATACATATACTTCTGAGTTCATAGTATGGGACCATATCAAAGAAATAGCAGTGTGGACTCCGTCACTTGACTGCTCAATAAACGCGTATATCTAGCTGGATATACGGTCACCCCAAACCCTGGTGACTAGGCCAAAACATACAATGGTATACCAAAGACTACATACTCCGTAGTAGGGTGTCCTCGTATCAGTCTGATACATATATAGTATTTCACATACAATCATGCAATATATTTTCCTTTATTCCATCATTTACAAAATGCTCTTGTATATATATACCCATATATACTTTAGATTTTCCATATCAAAACATTGGTTAATAATAATCATATACCCAGATTATTAATTAACCCAATAATTATTAGTCCATATTTCATGTCAAGCCCGACATATCAAAAATAGCATACTTAATTTTTAAGACACAACCTATGTGTCTGAAGCTGCTATTTCAGTCACCTAGTATCCAAAGCTGTGGATCCAGTCAAATATCGCTCGCGGGGTGGCTGCTCCTTCTGGCAGGCACACTGAGTTGTACATATACAGACATAACAAATATCAATATGTGGTACTGTGGTCGTACCGATGCATGGTATGCAAATGCTGACCCTCAAGTCACTGAACATATATGTCGGGAGTGAATCGATTATCCCCGACCCAAAATATACTATATACGTAAAATTACAATTTGGTCCCTGACCAGTGTAAAATTATGTTTGTCTCCAAGACTCGACTTGACAAATTACAAAATAGCCCCCAATGATTGTTGAGGTTACTAACTGAACATCCATAAGTTAGAATCCCCAAATTATAGCCCGAACTCTTAGAAATTGCGAATTAGCCTAATTTCTCAAAATTACAAAAATAATCCCAAGTTTTCCAAAATTACAATTCTATACCTCAACCTTTCAAAATTTCAAATCTACATTTCAAAGTTTAGAATTTACAAAACTAGATAAAACTCTAGTTTTATTCTCAAAACTACCTAACTTCTGATTCAACCGATGAATCTCCAAACCAATCATGTATTCCAACTCTAATCGACCTCCTGAACATGAATCTAACCTCAGATTCAACAAAAAAACACCCATTCATGCTCAAATCATCAAAACCTGAACCAAACCATAGGTTTACAAAAAAGTCATCAAATCATTCAATTCAAAGCTTGAATTAAGTTCATACAAGTCCCCTCTAACCTATTCTAACATCCTCTAATATTCATTCATCACAAATCATCCAAAAAATTGAAACCATTTCAAATTCGGAAAAAATGCATTTTCATGAATCAATGCATGAAAATGAGTTATAAATGAAGAAAGGATGTTGATCTTACCTCAGAAATGGATCACAAATGCTTAGGAACCAAGATGAGAGCGTTTTAGAGTGATTTGGAGAGATTTGAGTGAAAAATGACGAAAAACGTCGAGTTACCACGACACCGTACGTTGATCATCCTTGTATCCTAGATAACGTATGTCGTATCTCTACAACATGCGTCATGCTATTTTTTAGATAACGTATGTCTTCCTCACTCGACAACATATGTCAGGTTATTTTCTAGATAACGTACGTCTTCCTCACTCAACAACGTACGTCATACGCACGTTACTCACTCCAAATCACATACATCGACATATCACATTCCCCAATGCGCATCGAATCTCCCTCGAGATTCGATGACACCTAATCCCTGGAATACGTCCGATTATCCTCAAGATCAAATCGGACTTAGTTAGAAAGATACAGTATTCCTTGACAGAAATGAGCAAAATATTACAAAGCCTCTGAGACCCCATATATATAGTATGGGGTCCCATCGAAAATTTCTTGAAGGACCTCCCTCCAATAGCAGCCTGATCTGCTGAAGAAGAAGAAGGACCCCTCATTTCAATTTTTTTTTTTCTGAAAGTTGGGGCCTAAAATGACGTTGTTTCAAGGTCCAAGACTTAATTTTTTAAAAAACTCTAGGACTAAAGTGGCATCGTTTTAATCCTAGGGTTTAAAAAAATTAAAACAAAGAGCAACATTTACTAAAATTAAACTATAATACTTCGTCTGTCCCGATTGGAATCCTATAACTTTCTGCTCGATTTTGAATAGATTCTTGGATTATTCCAATGATGATTGGATGTTAGAGATGATATTGATGAATTTTACGAAAGTTTAGGTGTTGTGGAATCTCGACAATGATTTGATGAGTGTTCAAAAGTGAAAGAAATTAAGGAGTTGTGGTTAGGAACACATAACGTACGCTGCAAGTGATAAGATGGACGTTGTGGGGGAGGAAGTCAAGACGTGCTTTAAGGGTTTGTATGATGCACATTATCTGGACAACGAGATGATCAACGTACATTGTCTTAGTGCAACGTTCATTGTGATGAGATCTCTGCAATTTGAAGCCTCTGTAAGTATCATAACATACGTTGTTGAGTGAAGACGTGCGTTATGGATGGGTATGACATACGTTGCATGAAGGAATAACGTACGTTGCTTTGCAAATTGCTGAAACACACCGTTTTGACCTGCAGCTCGTTTTTAAACCTAAAACCTGACCCCTTCGTCATTTTCACTCCATTTCCACTCAAAACACTCTCAAACGGTCTGAAGCTCTTCCACATTGTTCCTAACCAATCTCTGAGGTAAAATTACATCTCTTTCTTGTTTTTTTTTTTCTCATTTTCAATCTTCGATTCATGGATTTTGTTTTTTGGCCAAATCCTTCTAGGGTTCGAGATTTCTAATGATTTTGAGTTAAAAGATGCTTACGGTTGCTAGTTTAGGCATCATTGAGGTTAAAGGAACATGATTTGAGCTTTGAATCGAAGGATTTGGTGTTGTTTTGAGTTTGCTAGGTTTAGTTTGGTTTTGCTTAATTTTTGGGTGATTATGTTGTGATTTTGGTGAAATGGATGTTAGATTTATGTTTAGGAGGTCGATTATAGTCAATGTGGATGGTTCGGAATTTTTGTAATTTTTGAAAAGTTTCCATCTATTTTTGGAATTTTAGAAAGTTGAACTCCAAATCTTTAATTTTGGAGAAACATGCACAGATTTGTAATGTTGAGAAACTTGGAGTCTAGATTTGTATTTGTAATTTGCCAAGTTTTGAGGACTAAAACTTAATTTTACATTGGTCGGGACCAAACTGTAATTTTATGTAGATTTTGAATTTTGGATTTAGAGTGATGGATTATCATTCAAATTGGATTTTTGTCGACTTTGAGAGTCTGCACTTGCATTTGCATACCATGCATTTAGTATTGTCACAGTACTGCATTTCGATTTGTTTCTAATATATATTTGTTTGATATATATATTGGTCAGCTTCGTATCCTGGTCAGCAAGGTTAGCCAGTGGTATGTGTTTGGGCCATTCAGCTTGGATTTCCAAGTGAGTGAAATAACAGCTTCAGACACATAGGTTGTGTCTTCTAAGTTATATGTTTTTGTTGTGCTATGACTATAACATGTAATCTGGAATAACTTAAGGATCGAAAATCCTAAAATTTGGTCTATATGAAGACTTGTTGATTGAATTTGTTTTCTGAAATTTGGAGAAATTTTGGTAAATGATGAAGTTTGTTTTGGAAAGTTATTTGAACTTTGAAGTATTGATAATACTTTGATTTTTGGAATTTTGATGGTTTAAAATGAAAATCGTGTTTTGATATTTGTTATGGTTTTTTTAAAAACCATTCTGTTTGAATTTTGATATTTCGTTTGAAATAAACGCTTTGCTGATGAGTATTTGATTTGTAAGAAGGAAAAATGTTTTGTTTTTTTCCGAAATGAAGATTCTGCGGAATCTACACCTCTATGAAATAAATGTTATTTATTTAATTTGCTATTGATTTGTGAAATATGTTATTGCATGATTTGACGGTGGGGTTACCACTAATATGAATTTGTATTTGCAAATACATTTTGGTAAAATTATGATTTAATTATGATGATTTGGGACAACTCAGTTACGGGGGTAAATCGTGACCTTTGGTACTGATGAATTGAGAACTCCCAGCTATTAGGGATGTTGGTAGTCATGTGACTCGGCCCGGCATATGATTTGATATGGATTAGTGGCGGAGTCCACGTATTTTGACCAGTGGTGAGAGGCCACATATGATCGCATGACGGAGTCCACGTTTGACTTTGATAGTAGTTCCATGCTAGATTGGTTTTGGTTTGATAAGATTTGAAACCAAATATTTCGATATTTGCGTTATGAGCTTTGAAACCCAATATTGTGATATTTGCGTTATATGATTTGAAACCAAAGTGTTGATATTTGAGATATTTGATTTACAACTAAATACTTCGATATTTGTGTTACGAGATTTGAAACCAAATATTTCTATATTTGTGTTATACGATTTGAAAATAGATGTTTTGGATTTGCGTTCTATGATTTGCAAACAAACATTTTTGCACAATTGTCGTTTGCCTTGGTTGCGAACGATTTCGAAATCAATTTCGAAACTACTATTATGTATTCAGCGTGTATACGTATATATATACTTATATCTGCATGTGATATTTTCAAACTGTTTTCAAAACGATTTTTGTGAGGCTCGGTGCCGCTCTAGATTGTCGTTTTCTCACTAGGGTTCTTACCCCTTTATTTTCTGTCTATTTTTCTATACTCTTACTTGCAAGTGATTTTGGTTGATTGCGATTCTTCGGCATTCAACACCTGGTGAGACATTCTGCAGTTGCAGTCAATGCCCTTTTGTTCGAGCTTAGTTGTTTTGTTTTGTTAGTAACTCCACACCGATTTACTTGTGGGCACATGTTTTGTATATTTATCTGATATTTACAAATAATTTATTATTTATCGAATATTTTATTATTATGAAAACTTACATTTTAAACAAGCTTGGATTTCTACTTATTAAACTTTACAAATGGTTTTAATATGGTTAGAAATAAATTCGTTAAGTTTTGTTCTTTGAGGCTTGTGCGAGATGGGTCGGGCTTCCACAGACGATTCGGCTCATATGCCGGTCATGAGCCCACAATGGGTCGTGACATAAACAAAGGAGAAACATCGAGTTTGAGAGGAGACCTATCAAGGGAGAAGAGAGCCACCAGCCTGCCACTGCACGCCTAGGACGCGACGCCCATACCATATCGTGGTCGGCGTCATCAGTTCCAACCTCTGTCCGCCATTCCGTTACCGTCATCCTTGGTTTTTTGGTAAGTTTAGGGTTTGGATAGATTTGATGTTAAATAAATTTGATAAGCTTAATAATAATTGAATATTTGATATTGTTTGCTGTTGATTGTTAAAATATTTGATTAATTAGATTAAATAAGGGATTGATAATGTTCAATTGTTGATTGTTGTTTGTGTTTGATTTGAATTTGAAATATCTAAACATTCAGAAAGTATAGAAATGAGCAATTCACAGATCAATCTGTATATTTAAACAGGTCATAGCAATTGAAGAACATATATAGAAAGTATAGAAATAATCCTGGATTTCATTATTTCTAGTGTGCCTGAACTGATGCAACAAGGAAAAGAAAGGCATGTTTAAAATGACACTGAAAACAACAATAAAAAGAAGCACTGATGCATGTTTAAACTCATAGGATTAAAACTGCTCATTAGAACTTCAAGAAACAATAAAACCAAACATTATACGAAATGGAACCTGAATTGAAGAACATAAAAAAAACAAAATATACGAAATCCTGAATGCAGATGAGTGCAAGTCACCAACTTAAAAAAACTTTCAGTTGCATTTTCATTAAGTAAAAATTGCAACAGCCTGATGCATTGAGAGACAAACCAAAAATTACAAGGCCAGGAATTTTACAACTTAGAAACTGATGCACATGAATTTTAATATTTGATCCAGTCCCATTCTAATAACCTAACAATTCAAAGAGCCATTCTTAATTATAGAGATGGAGGATGTAAAATCTGTAGAAATCTGCAGTTTTTTGCAGAAAACTGTAGATATGAACAGCATAAACAAAAAAAAGCAGATTCAATAAAAAATTCCAAAATTAATTTCTATGTTCATGTATTTACAGGTATTGAACACATATGCATCAAGAACAAAGATAGCAGCAATCTCAAAATCAATCGAACAAATCTTGATTGTAACATTACCAATATGTGTAATGAATTCTTTATCGTTATTGAAGGAATCGACTACCTTATTTAACAGATAAACAATATATTTAGTAGGTTCGAGTTACCTACCTCTATTCCTGCGGAAGCTCGACCCAACCAGCAGCGGAAAACAAATGTCAGGATCGGCTCGATGTTGGTCTCGCGAGCAATCCACGGTCGGGTTGTCAAAGGAAGTGCTCGTCTGTTTTACAGCCTAGATGTCACTACGAATCGGGACCATCGACGAACAAAGAGCGAGTTGAGAGAGAGACTTCTTTTCCCACTCTCTCACTTTTTTGGTGGGATGGAAAGAATTGAAGAACTCATTCTTCCATTTCCCATTTATAAGCCTCCAAATAGGCTTAGCACATGAGCCTTAAGGGTCCATTTCAATTGGGTTCGTCAATTGGTCTCGGTTTATCGTTCCGATTCACACTTTGAACAACCGAGTTCGATCCACCCATCATGGGCGGACCGCTTTTTCCAAAAGTTATTTCTATTAAATTTCAACTTAATATATTTTAAATTTTCTTAAGTACACTTATAAATATATTTAAATTTTATTTTTTATATATAAATAATATCACTTTTGAATTTTCTTCCGTATTCATCACTGTATTAGATTAAATTTAAAATGTTCAAATAATATCTCCATCATTAAAAATATATCAAAAGAATAAACACAAAAGAATATTAACTCAATCCATTATGGAACCGATTATCAAGGAAATGGTGAAAAACAAGAAGAGTGAAAATACTCCAATCAATTATAGAAGGAATAAAGAAGCACATATTTTGTGGCGCGTAGGAGATGGGAAACCCAAAACGATCTATAGATGATTCGATTGATAGTGGTGGGAATGGACCAGAACAAACTGTGAATCTCGTGAATAATTAAGTCACAAAGAGTTGGTCTTGGCGGGACAAACCATCTGCTACGTGCAACCCAGCAAGCCACTATATGCTTAATGGTCCTATGCATGCCCAACCAACCAAGTATCTCCTCCATTTGTGTCCAATTTTAAGCTCATTAAACATAACCTATTTTCATATTAAAAAAAGAAATAAACATAACCTATTTTGTGGGTACCAAACAGTGACCATAATATGGACTATCTCCATTCTCCACCACAATACCTTATTATTTAGTACTGTTTTTTGTTTATTTATTTGCAGTCTAGTCCTTTTGTTCTGCAATTAAAGCCTACTTTTGGAGGCACACAACTTTTGTCCTTTCTTATAGTCTTGTCGACACGTGTGTGGAATAATTTTACAATCAATTCTTCTTCATCAACTAAAATATTCTAGGCCGTTTGGTAACACAAAATTTTCTGTAGATAATATATAGTATGTAAAAGATTTTATATTTTATAATAGTAAAAAATTAGTATAAAATCTTGAACAATACTTCGGATGTTATTAATATATTTTAATTTTTTTATGAATATTCAAAATTTTATAATTTAAATTTTAAAATTAAAATAAAATAATACAATTGTGAATCTCACATTAAATTTTAAATTTTTCAATATAATTTGCAAAATTCAATCTTTTAAATATAGTTTGAAGAATTATTCTTTTTTAACTTATAAAAATCTTCAATACATAACTATTTTTAACTCTTGAAACTTCTCAATGTGAAAATAAATTAAGACAATTATAAATCAATATGATCTAATATTCTCTTATTCTTTTAAACGATAGACTCTTAGAGTATTAAACGATAGATCATTTGTTATTGACATATGGACATGTGGTTAGCAAGATGTATATTCAAATACCAAATAATGATACAATTTGAACACCGATAATTACAGTGTAGAACATATAATACATATGACTAATTCAACACTTGCTCTAATCATTAACCAAATATTATGAGATTTTCTTTTATAGTTTATATAATCATTTAAAATTTAACATAATGTTTGAAATTAACATAAAATAATTTTAAAAATAGTATAAAAAAGATATTGTTGATAAGTTAACTTCATTTAAAAATACTAAATTAAATATATAGAATATATTTGATCAAAAATTTAGGTTTGATATATTAAAATCACTTACATTATTGTAATTGAAAAAAATAACATTTACAATCAACTTTTACCTTTGAAATTTATTAGCATATATTCGTCAATCTTTCAACTTTCTTTACTATATTTTGAAACCCCTCAACTTCGACAACTAATATTTTGATAACTAATTTAACGAATATTGCTAACGAATTCCATATAAAACTAAAAAATATGAACGTTTGTCATTTTGATCTTTTGCATAAATTTTTTTGGATTTATTTAACAGTAATTTTTGTTGAGGTTGGAGAATTACAACATGATAAAAAT
This sequence comes from Flueggea neowawraea, assembly GCA_948243855.1. Classification (NCBI taxonomy): domain Eukaryota; kingdom Viridiplantae; phylum Streptophyta; class Magnoliopsida; order Malpighiales; family Phyllanthaceae; genus Flueggea; species Flueggea neowawraea. The sequence continues at coordinate 11,001 of CAODLS010526656.1, forward strand.
TCTTAAGTGACTTAATTAATATAGTTTGTCAATAAATTGACCAAAAGATGTATTGAGCCAATTATCGTTTGTTGCATAATCGATAAAATTTTACATTGTCAAAGAATAATTATAAAAAATATTAATAAAGCAATAAGTTGATCTTCCATAAACTAAATCTATTTATTCATCTCTAATTAAAATATTAACAAATTCAATAACCAAAATATACTTTACTATGACAATCAATTTGATTGTGAATTTATTAGTTCACAATATCAATTTTATAAATTACACTTATTTATGACAATTAATTTTTAGGAAAATTAGGTAGACCAAAATTGATAAAAAAATGTTGATATATAGTATTAGATAAAAACAAAAACAATGATGTGAAAAATAATATAATTTTTTTTTAACAAACATACATTGTTGTGGTGAATATTAAATAATATGTGCACATATAGTATTTATTTTTAAAATATGCAATAGAAGTTCATTTTAAAAAATAGATTTATTCTTATATTTTATTTTTTTATTGTATATTTATTAATTACTATGTAAATTGCTTAATTGATATAAATGTCTAATGTAAATATATTTATTATTATTTTATGACACATCTTTATATGACACATATCACATTATTAAAACATCAAATATCGTTCATTTAAGATGACAAATATCAATATTTTAATATATGTATTCTGTTTTATATTAATATATAGATGTGGTAATGATGTAATTATTTTTATTTGTTATTCTTATTTATGAAATTTAAAAAATGTGCTTAAATGAAGAGTTTGCTTTTGGAGAACATAGATAAAAAAAATATTTACACAAAGATAAACATGTAATTTTGCATGTCAACATCTCATTATTGCCCTGGTTAAAATTGCAACCACCGCCCGAAAAATGCTAATTGGGCCAAACAAGTTTTTTTTTTGGAGGAAATATGCTATCTGCTCTTTAAATATTATCTGTTGTGGTCTCCTAAACAAGGCAAGTACTTCGGTGACATTGAGTCACCTGACTCTGGTTTTGTAAAAAAAATATGGACCATTAGATTAATTGAATTAATTTTATGCATTGATTGAAAATCAAATTTACATACACTTGTACACACGAGATTATTTTAACCTATATAAAAGTGAGAATTCTTCTCAGACCGCAAACCCTAGCCGCGCCGCTCTACCACCATTTCCCGATCCTTCGTCATTTGACGCACATCTAGGTCCGCGATTTCAGTAGAAGTCAGCATGGAAATTGATGCAAAATAGGAGGTCGAAAAGGTGTCGAAGTAGGAAGAGTTCATGGATGTAGTAAGAGAAGTAGTAGTAAAAGAAGAAGAAGAGGAAGACTGCGTGGTTCAAGAAATTGATGTTTTCTTCACTCCTTCTATTGATGAAAACACTCAGGTAACCATCGCAGATATGTAGTAATATATACTCATGTGTTTCCATACATTTCATTTAATTGAAGATAATTAGAATTTTTTTTTTGATTCAGTTATAGCTTACGCAATATGTTCTGAAATCGAGGTGGAGACCGTACGAGTTGAACGAAATATGCAAAGGGGTGACTGCTT
>CAODLS010526806.1:0-11552 GCA_948243855.1 Flueggea neowawraea
TATTGTCGTCATGGCCATGACGTGATGGGCTATTCTGGAAAATGCAGCAGATTTTAATCTGACGTGGATTAGTGGACTGAAACAGCTGGACCCATGAAGATTGAAGGTTTCTCTGATAAGGAAACACAAAGGACGACTTCAGTAGCCCTTGAAGGATATTTTTGGAACAAATTAAAATTAGGGTTGCCACTAGAACCAATATATATATATATATATATATATATATATATATATATATATACACATTTGAGATTAGAATTGGCAGCTCTCTTTGACTTCCATGTTTTGTTGTTTCCGGCAGAACACGAGAGAGGATATCATACATCATTTCCTCTTGTGTTCTTATTTTCATTATGTGCAACTAATCTCCTTTATAGTCAAGATTAGTTAAGGTTGAACTTCTACGAATTGTGAGGATAAATTTGTTGATTGTTCTTAATTTATTCATATATTTATTTGATTCTTGTTCTTCATTGTGTTAATATTGCTTTGTTGATTGATTTGATTTCGGCCGGTTGGATTGATTTATGAAGTAGTATTCTATCAGTTAGGTTGTAGATTCGTGATTGCAATATGACATTAGTGATAACTTAGCTTAATTCAGGTGTTGACCTCGTTTATTGTTAAGGGAATTAAATAATATAGTTTAAATGAATTGCGGCGTTCTGATTTCACTGGCTAGGGCTGGGTCTCTATATTGTGTATTGTTGCTGATAGATTAAATTCTGCAGGGCGTCCCGAGGGTTGTTTATTGGTAAGAGAAGTAGTCTGTAGAGCGTCCCAAGGTTATTGAAACAATAAGTAGAGATTGGTTACTAAGTGTGTCACCTGTAACTATAACTTGTCTATGTGAATGATTGAGATTTATCTTTTGTTCTTGTGATCAATTCGAGAAGTGATACCGAGACGACACCTTGACTAGGCCTTCATACTATTGTTTTTCATCTATTTTAATTCTGCAATTGTTTACTGCTTTCTTTATTTGCAAACTCAGTTTTTTTTCATTGCTTACAAATTATTCTTGAACTTATTTCATTATTTACTCTTTTCCTTCAGTTAGACTTAGTTTTACTAGTCCTTATGGATTCGACCCTGCTCTCCACTATATTCATATTTATATTTTGAGCAGGTAATTTAATTTGATGGTTTGACACCCATCACTAGAGAAGCTTTTCTTCCACCCTCCTCTCTATTTAATTTTTATTTTGTCTTTTCTACCTCGAGGACAATGTAGATTTTAAGTGTGGGGATAGGTAGTTTGTGTTTTGTGTTAATGTTTGAGGTTTTTATTTTTGTAATTTGGATTGTGTTTTTAATTTTTTCACTGCATTTTTCTGTAATTTTTCAACTTTTTGTGTCATATTTGTGTATTTTTCACGTAGTTGCATGTGTTGCATGACATATTTTGTCATGTCTACATGTGTTTTTAGTTTTGCACCTTATGTTTGCATGACCATGCCGTAATCATGTCACATGTTCTGTTGCATTTTGTGTGCTCATGTTTAATTTTGGCTGCATTTGTATGTTGCATACACGAATTTCACACTGAATTTGCAATGCTTAGTGTAAGTTTGTCCTAAAACATTAGATAATTTGGAACTTTAAACATTTTAAGGTCCAATAGTCCTAATATACCCACATGTGTAAAAATTTGGATTTCTATGCATCTTAAATTCAACATTAAACAACCCCTAGTAATAGAACCGAAAGGGACTTAATACCTGGATTTACACACAACCATTTGTGCGAATTTTGAGACATACACACTTTATTTATTGATGTGTGACATTCATAGAAGAACACTACTGGGACTTGTTATTGAGTACATTTTGAAGACCACACCATTTTAATAAAGACACCGAAACGATCAAAGACATTGTTTGTTAGCCCTTTGTGTTATCTTTTTCTTTCAATATCCACCCTTTATAATTATCCATTGTTTACCTCTTTTGAGCCTTAAACTTTTTCTTTGTTTTAAACATGTTTTAACCAATTCTCATTTTGTTCAAAACTTTCCACATTTGAAGCCTTAAGTTGAGAGACTTTTGTTAGTGGTACTTTGTCAAGTTAATTTGTATGTTAATGTTTTGATTTACATTAATAATGGACATGTCTTAGATGTGATTTGGTGCTTATATTGTCGAAGAATAATGGCTGCCTAGTTTTGTTATATACGTATGCAAATGTGACGTTGCTTTATTTCTTATTCAGAAAAAAAAGGAAAAAGAAAGAAAGAAAAAAAAAAGAAAAATAAAGAAAAAATAAAGAAAAAAAAGTGATGAAAAATGTGGAAGTAAAGCAATGAAATTTATAGAGATTTGTTTCCGGGTAGCCTTGTTTCATTGAGGATAGATATGTATTTAATTTGGTTTGCATTAACTTGGTCGATGTATTTTAGTGGCAAGTATCACTTGATTTGTTATTGTTCTCTCTCAACTTATTAAACTCATGTTTTTAGTCACGTTACAAGCCTCTAAAATCATTTTTGATCGGTGTTTTGGTTGAATTTGTTAGTGATTACGATTTGACTTTATGCCAAGTCTTAGAAAGCCTTGCTATAAATGAGAGCGTAAATTCTTCATCTAAATACTTGAGTGATAGAGTGAAACTTGTGAGGGTGTGAAGTTGGCTATCCCTTTTGGGAGCATTACTAGTGTGGAGACAACTTTCTTTCAAGAGATTGTCAGTTGTCCTAGCGATGGTTATGTTTTCTTTTGAATGTCCGATGCATATCGATCTGGATTTAACACTTCGTGGGGGTAACAATGGTGATTGAGATTTGAGATTTTTAATTGTTCTAAGTTATAGAATGTTTGAGGACAAACAATGTTTAAGTGTGGGGATATTTGATAGGTTGCATTTTAGGCATATTTTATGTTGCATTTTATGTTTGCTTTGCATTATAAATTGTTATTATTCATATCTTTTTATGTTTTTATGCTTCTTTAGTATTTTAGGTGGAATATTGGTGAAACGGGAGGATTTTGAGCTGTTTCTGTGCATTCCAGTCGAAAACCGATTACTGTGTGGCCATGCCAAAAGTTGACACACATTGACCACGTGCATGGGGCTGTGTGCCACACTCATAAGCCATATTTTGGATGTGTTTTGAAGTCCTACAACTCAGTTTTGTTGTTGGATCAAAACAATTAGCATTATTATTATTATTATTATTATTATTATTATTATTATTATTATTATTATTATCATCTTAGTTATTTTTTAGGGATTTTAGGTTTTCCTAATTAGGGGGTTGTATTTAAGCTAAACTTTTCTCTCTCCTCCCTCATTCTTCATTCACACATTCTAAAAGGCAGTCGCCACACTCTCTCTCAACTCTGATGTTCTTCCTTTAGTATGTGTAACTAAACTTCTTACTAGTTGAGGTTGTTGGAGAATTTTCGGTCTATGAATGGATAGCGAAAGAGACTTGAAATGAGATGAGAGAAATCAACACCAAGAATTTATAATGGTTCGGCCAACCTTGTCTACGTCCACTACTTAAGTCTCACCACTTAGGATTTCCACTATAACGGAGATTGATTTCAGCTCAATCCAACAAAGCCAAGACAACGAGGTTGATTTCAGCTCAACAGCTCCAAGGCCTACACAATGTTGTTTTCCTTAGGTTCACAACAAACCTCTATATAATGTTGTTTTCTATAGGCTTACAACAAACCTCTACAATATTGTTTTCTATAGGCTTACAACAAACCTTTCTCATACTCTCAAAGTGTTTACAAACTATTTACACCAAATGAAACTCTATGCTAGAGTTAGATATTTTAGCTTGATCCTTGAACTTTGATCTCTAGCTTGATTGGTTGTTTTTCTTGGTTGGAATTGATAGGAAATTTGGCCCAATGAGTTCCGAGGTTGTTCAACACATTCTTAGCATTCTCTTAATGTATTTATAACATTCTCATGCCATATGACCGTTGCTTTGAAGAAACTAGCCGTTGGAGTGCATTTAATGCTTCTGTAGCTTTCTGTGACTCAGCTAACGTACGTTGTCGTTACAAGATGTACGTTGATCTTGCTGCATTTCCAAATAACGTGCGTTGTAATAATCGTGACATACGTTGACCATGTCGGCTTCCTAGATAACGTATATTGACTTTTCTCTACGTACGTTGTGATCCTTCACTGCGTACGTTGTGATCCTTCACTACGTACGTTGTACATGTATGACGTACGTTGTTTTTGATCTGGAACAATCCAGTAGCCTATGTTTCTTTTCTGTGCCAAGTCTACGTACATTGTTGTTTGACAACGTACATTGTTGATTCCTCTGCGTACGTTGCATATGTATAACGTGCGTTTATCAACATGCAGTGGCTTGTTTTGCAATTTCGAGCTCTCCAACGTGCTCCATTTCAAGTCAAACATTTTTTTCATCATCAAAACCTTTTGTACATCATCAAAACATATAAGGAACTTATTGTTGATCACCCATGATCCAACAGAGGTATTTTTGAATTTCGATCCATTGTAGTTGTGAGACTCTGTTTTATACGTTATATGGCATTTCGAGTATTTATTCAATCTTTGTACCTCAGTTCCTTTATTATTATTCGTATTGATTGCATGATTCAGCCGGTTGTGTGATTGAATAAATGATATATTGTTATAATTAATAGTGCGCCACATTAGTTCTAATCTAGGTAACAAACAATGTGGATGTATGTGGTTTGGGCATTATTCATTGTTGTGGGGTTGACTAATCTAGTTTAAATGAATCACGTTGTTTCCGGTTTCACTGGTTAGGATAGAGATCTCTTTAATTCGAACTGCTGCCATAGATTAAACCTTGTCAGGGCATCCCAGGGTTGTCTATTGGTTAGGGGCTATTAATAAATTAAGAAGAGATTGATTAATCGAGTGTATCACCGTTAGCTATAATTCTATCTATTTGAAAGCTTAATAATTATGTTTTGTGTCTGTGATCGACTATTTGGATTGAACGGATGAAATACCTTGGCTAGACTCCTCTCATTATTGAATTCATCTTAATTTTATTGCTGCTATTTATTTCTGTGATTGCAAATTTTAATTTCTGCTTGTTTTCAGTTTCGATTTTCAAATTTGTTTTCGACAATTTCATTTTATTTTTCTATTTCTGTATCTAAACAACTCCCCACCGATCTCTGTGGATCGACCCTACTCACTGCTTTACTTTGTTTTTAGTGTTTCGGAGCAGGTTAATGTTATTTGGTGGTTTGACAGCTTATAAGCATTAAATTTTCAACTTGTGTGTATTAAATTGAATCTGACTTGTATACATGACTTGTACTGATGTGTATAGTTATATTTGCATAAGACACATATATATTCTGTTATTGGATTTTCATAATGGTATTCTGTTTTATGTGAATATATGAATATAGTTTAAATCATATGAAAAGTATAAGAGTGTTACATGGTTGGTCAATGTGAGAACCAAGAATATGGACCAAGTCAATTGGTAAACCTAATAGAGTTGTGAATTAGATGGACTCTTGATCTGTGTAGGAGGGCCCATATGGCTTAATAGTAAAAAAAGTCACTTTAATCCATTCAGTGAGGGATCTACAGAAACTTTCCAAAAAGGAAAAATCAGAAAGAACTTTCTCTCTACAGAAGAGAGAGAACATCGTCTTTTTCACCAAGAAGAAGAAAATGTTCTTCTTTCATCCTCACTGATTCCTGCACAGATCCGGAGTGACATTTAGACTACAAAATAGTTGAGCACTCCGGTCGACAACTCGATCATGGTTTGCTCGCGAGACCGACATTGAAAATCAGATTATGTCTACTGTTGCCTTCCGCTGGAATCAAGGTAGACAATTCGAACTCGTTCTATTTATTGTTCGTCAATTAGACCGGCAAAAGTTCCTTCACTTATTTATAAAATGGTCTTGTATTAAAATTGATAGAGTAAAACCTCATCTTTATTTTTAATTTGCCAAAAGAAAATTCAGTTGGCAGTCCATTGTTATTCATATAAATATATTAATATACTAAATAAATTGCCCAGACAATATAAAGATAAATTAAATTAGACAAAATTCAATAATATTGTACTAATTAATTAATCGATAAGTAGGTATGAATGAATTAAAGTGGGGCACAAGAACTCAAAAATTCAATGCCTTTTGTAGTGAAGTTCCTGTGAAAACACACTAACTATCGCATTATAATTATAATTGTGCACTCTCATCGGCACTTCGTCATTTCCGAGTGTTTCCGAAATGAGAAGCAAGTAACTATTGATCATTATTGAATTTACTTATTAATCTTTGTAAAAAAGTTATCATGACTTGAATATGATGTTTCCAATACCGCAAATACTTGAATATGTTTACTTTTTCAAAAATGAAGAATTAATGCTTATTGTAGTGGATGAATATATATTGTCGAAGTGCACCTTAACTTTGAGATGAGGAAAATTGGACGAACGATAATAGAGTGAGCTCTATGTGCCAAGTTAGTTTTCCCACAGACATATGCTTCGTGCCCACAACGGCGTCACTACCATGTCCAACGTTATCGTGTTGTCCCAACAAGAACAAGGGAAAACATATATCTACCACCATATTTCAATATCTTTAACTTTTGCAATTTTTCTACATCGATTTGTTAGATCTTGTTTAGTTGGTTTTAATTAACAGACTTCATAAGAAGTATGCTTTGCAATAAATATACTTCTCAAAAAGAGTAGTTTAATTTTACTTGGCTCGAATTAATTTTTTTTAAAAATAATTATTTTATTTAAAATAAATATAAATAATAATAAATAAAATCTATGTTTGGGGCGAATTTGGGAAAAGAAGAAATAAATATTATGGGAAATTAGGAAAATAAATAAATTACCCTGGATAAATAAAATTTACTTAGGGGTATTGACTTCTCTAACAAAACTGCACAGCTCATTCAAACACGAGTAATTTCAAAAAAAAAAGGCATGGAATGAATTCAAAAAAGGAAGGGGAGAGGTCGTGTATGATGTGGCATAATAATTAAGACTGCAAATGAGTCGAGTTGTTCAGAGTCGTTCAACGTTCGACTCGAAAAAAACTCGCTAATTTACACTCCGAATAATAATTAGTTGTTTGATAATGACGAGAAAGAAGGAGTAGGACTACTTGTTTCCAGTTTTTTTTTTTATGAATGTGGACCGCTTGATTGGCTATGCAACACGTGGCCCACGTTTCAGAATTTGAGATAGAGAAAATGAAGATGCAGCTGTTAATAGTCGATTGTCACCACCGGTAGTATTAGCCATCCAAATGCAACACTTAAAACCTTTTGAAAAAAATCATTCCACGTTAGAGGCGTACTTCGCAATCGTGGCCTTACCAGATGTCCTCGTATTACTCAAAATAGACAAGTTCGGGGGCTAGAGCAACACTCGCAAAGTTTGGGGACGTCAATTGCCAAACCATTTTAAGTTTGGGGCCCGAGGAAGTGAGGATGTATTAGCCAAAAAAACTTATAGAAAATTGACTAAATGAAGATTTATGGGGTGTTTAGTAGCGGAATTTTTTTATTGTTTTTTAGAAAATTAGAAAATAAAGATGAAAAAAATAAAATTTTTCAATTTTTTAATTATTTAACATATTTTTAAATATTTTTTAATTGTTAAAAAATAGAAACAAGACCAAAAATAAAAAATAAAAAACATAAAACTGTTCTCTAACTAAACATAACTTAAACTTTTTACCAATCAAGTAGCTACAGCTGGGTACAAATTTTATCAAAAACTCATTTTTAGCGCCTTTAATAGTAAAAGAGACTTTTGTTTTTTTCTTTAATACATTCCTACGTGATTTAAAAAAAATGCATTCCTACATGAAATTTGAACCAGACATTTCATCAAACTAATTTGACGCAACTGCTAGAAAAAAAAAAATTCACAAGTCGCTGCTACAGAGTCAATTGTTGTCAACAAAGAATGACTCATAGGACAGAATCAGGATTGAGAAACTTCAAAAAATGTGCAAAAGGAAAACAACGAAAGTAAATTAATGGGAAATTTCCCAATGGTCTATTAATTGAACTACAACTACCCAATTTACAAAAGAATGAGTAATTATAGTAATTTTTTCTAAAACATTTAATCGATAATCAAATTCTCAATTTTTTAGGACTAGAGACGACTCTAGTGTCGCTAGATTAATGGCTAATTGATCGATTTAATTAAAAACTACACACTGCTAATTGTTGGTTTGTGTTGCCTCGGTTGTTAATACAAGACAATGAACACCTACTGCTAGTAGCAGTAGCAACTGACATGAGCAACGCCTTCTCCAAGTCTCTATCAGCTCTCCGTTTGATCAAAGAAACTACGTATTCCATAAACAATGCATCACAAGGCAATGTGATTGGTCCATTACAAGGCAATCCAAACTCTTCTTCTGACATTGCCAACAATTCTCTGAAAATTTGGTTGTTAAGATACGACATTGGAAACATAAACCTCGTTTCATCAACTGTGTAGACAACAAAATGTCCTTTATCAGCCACTGATGAGGAGGTTGTGCCTGTGCTTTCACTACTGTTACTTGGTAGTGAAATTCTTTTTCTCTTCAAGGCAGCTAGTCTTTGCCACCTCCTTGCAATTTTGATGAGTTTCTTGGCGCTTATCATTGTGAACTTGAAAAGAAAGGAAAAAAAAAAAAGAAGAGAGAGAATGTTCTAATTACTCTTGAAAGACTTGGATGGATTTTTGAGTTGTGTTTGAAGGCAGTGAAAGTGGCTACTTATATATATACACGTAGCGACATTATTAGATAGACAATTCTTTGTTGTTGGTTGCAAGTGTGTAGGGTGTTCTACGTACATAACATGTGAGAGTAATGGGGGTGTTTGGAGTCCAATTTTTTCCCAACCACCTCGTTTTCATGTTCATGTCCATTTTATGGTTTATGTCTATTCTTATGTTTTGTTTCAAAAGAAATTGAGCTAGCTAGCTTAAGTGTGTATTTGCATTTTCAAGTTCGAATTTACATATTTATGTGAGTACCTCAAATTAGAAATGCTCACTGCTTTTTGAATTATTTTTGTTTGAATCCATTTTTTTCTTAAAAAAAAAATAAAATGAATGGTATAACTTTCTTTCTAAACAACTGCAGAGGCGCACAAATGTGTTGGTGCAGGTTGAGTGGTGGATATGATTACTTATAAGGAAAATAAAAAATGTGGCAAGTATTTTTGTGGCACAAGGAGTCTCGAGTGGGTGGATGATCATAAAGATGACCCCAGTCACTACACAACAGACACATAAGACAGACCAATTTTTTTCAGAATGTATCTGTTTTAGGTCACAATGTTTTTGGACCATGAAACAATCTGCAAATTGGGTGAGAGTAAATGATTTGGCAAAATTGGTGGGACATATAGCCCTACTGGATCCAAATAAATTTGTGCGGTTCACAACTCAATTGCTTTGGCATTGAATGATGTTGTTAATCTTACATTCAATTTCATGTTCTTTGTCTCCAAACAATGACAAAACCAATTCTGAAGGGCCGGACTGAATTTGGTTTATTATAACGTTCACTAGTATTGAAGTTGTTTTCAGCACTAAAAAGTTAGAATATAATTTTATTAGTGTTGGTAATTTGATTTTTTTGGCTTAATATATCAGACAGTTTCTAAACTAGTAATGATTTTGTTATTAGATCCTTTTTATGTTAGTTTTTTTTAAGGAGCATCATAATGTGTGAGTTTTTGAATAAGTATAGTGTCATGATACACCTGATTATTTCTATGTATTGATACACATGATATGTTTCCTTACTAAAAAGACAACCACATCATATATTCATAATGTGTGAGCTTTTGGACAAGTATAGTATCATCTCCTTTAAGATTTCAATTTATTCAGTATGATTTTTTGTGTCTCAGAAATTTTCTACTCCTAGATAGTGGCGTAGGATGAAAACAAAAAAAAAGCAGTTTAAAATTCACTCAATTCTGACACCAAAATTTTCTTCATTGTCCATTCTGCATTTGCTGAGAATTGCTATATAGCTTCTTCAGAAGAGGAATGAAGTCATTCCAATCCAAGTGAAGTTGTTCTGAGCTGCTTAAGCGATCTAGCAAATCAGATAGTTCACCTTTTTTTATCATCTCAGGAAACAAACGTCTAGCCTCCTCACACTCACCACCCAGTATTCTGAGGGTTACCAAATTAGGTTCCACATCTTGATTTTTCATCTCAGAAAACAAACATAAAGCTTCCTCCAACTGACCTGCAGAACATAGGCCATGTATCATGTTGTATGGAAATAGAAGCATACCATAAAACAGTAAGCATTATTTGCAAACTGTTGAAATATGCTATTTTTGCTGCTGAAAAATCAGAATTAGAAGAAGTCAAGATTTGATAAATCAAGTTGAACATGTGTTAGAATAAAAATAGAAGATATGACTTTCAAATTTGTAGTTTTTGTTTCATGATTTTAGGCTCAAGTTGTTACAATTTTCTCTATAAATACTTCAGGCAATGAATGAATAAAGAAAATTCACAACATAAACACACTCTTTTGTGCCCACATTCTCCACTCCTACCACAAAAATAACCAAAACAAACATATCATGTTGACCTTTGGATTACATTAGACTAACGTTGTTTCCAGGCAAAACAAGTTAAACTCATCCAGATAAAATTAGATGAAGTAAGCAATAAAACCAACAGTTTTGTTGGGCCGTTCAGGCTAATATCTGAATATTCCAAGGAGAAATGTATTCTTGCCATCATCCTGTAAAACTGAAGTTTCATGTGAACTCTGCTACTATGATGAACTCGGAGGTACTTTATTACAGTTAGCTGGAAAATAAATACCGATTATAGTGAAAATCAAGAGAGAATACATGACATTTAATGACTGCAGAAAAAGCGGGTAAGACTAACAACAGAAAAAATTGTAGTTTCTGATTTTACAAGAACTCCATCATGAATTAGTATATTAAAAACTATCGTGAATGTACTCTGCTGAAATGAAGAACAGGTCATGTATAGGAGATGTGCATATAGAGATCAGAAGGCATTAACTAACAACATCCACAAAGATTTCCAATCAGAGTGGACAAAATTGTTTGATTTTCAATGATCTGTCAAAATTTTTTACTTTCACTGTTGTATCAAATGTTTTTACATATGTTTCAAAAAAAAAAAAAGAAACAAAAGAATTTTAGAAGCTACGAATTGACAAGTGATGGCTTGTAACTTCTTGATGAAGATGCATAGTTGCTGAGCATCGTCTGCTAGTAATAGACAGCATCAAAGCTTTCTCTACATCTTTAGTTACATTTTGCTGGATCAAGGAGATTACACATTACAAAAAGGCGGCATCACAGGGCAATCTGAGAGGTCCATTGCTTGGCAATCCATACTCATCTTCAGCTAAATTAAACAGCTCTCTCACTATGTCTTTGTTGAGATAGTTCAAGGGAAGCGAAAATCGCTTCTGATCCATACTATACACAACAAAGTGACCTTTCTCTACTGCTGATGATGTGCTGCAAACGTTTGTATCAAGACTAGTAGCAGATTGAGGCTTTGTGAT
>CAODLS010526845.1:0-10710 GCA_948243855.1 Flueggea neowawraea
AAAACAACATCACCAAAATAAAAACAAGAAATGGAAGGCAAAAGATGAGAGGGTTTCCTTTCCAAGACTATTGGTCTCTTGAAGGAACTCCCTTTCTCTCTCTTCTTGAATTCTCTTTCTCTCTCTAAGCTTTGTGGTGTAGTGTTTCTTCTTCCAAGGATCCTAAAATGATGTTGAAGAGGTGTATTTATAGCTCTCTTGGTCTCCCACAAACCCTAGGAATATTCCCAAAAACATGCCCCTTGAATGTGCTTTGGTCCCCACAAGTTTAGCCATTTTCTGTCATTTTCTCTTTCCTCACTGACGTGACACCTTTCTGCCCAAAAAGAGGTGCCAATTTCACTCTGTCACGGATGTGACAGAGGCCGTGATGGTGTTAAGACTATGACACTTTGTCTGTCACGGCCGTGACACATTTTTGTGTCACTTCTCCTCCATTGTTCGCTTGTCATGGCTGTGACACTTTTTTACTCCTTTTTTCCTTCAATTTCTTACAAAAACTTGATCAATGTCTAGCAAGCGTACTAGAATCGATGTATTTTTACCTTAGGAATATCCCTAGGGTTATCAAATCCAAAGGAACGAGTACTAGTTAGTGATCGAAAATAAAGGAAAGCAATAAAAATCGAGATTTTGAGTTGAGTTGAGTTTGATTTTAAAAACATAAAATGCAATAACAAAATAAATAAAAGAATTTGGATGAATGAGATGCAAGCAAAGACTTCCTTTTTACCAAATAACTGAAATGGGTTTTTTGGATTGAGTGTTCTCTCCGCAAGACTAACCTAAGGCCTCTCTCGAGGTCACTTAAGTCGTACCCACAATTGCCTAGGAGGGTCCTTTTGGCCTCACCTAGTCCAACTAGGCTCATTAAGTCCTTTTGAGGAATTTCATCGAACACCTTGTAGGCATAGGTATATCTCTATCCTAAATCACACAAGTTTAATGCAAGTCGACCTATCCTAGCCTTCATCTCTCGATCCATCAACTAGTATTATCTAAACTACCATCAAGGTGATCAAGCTCAACAATAGTCAATTGAAACAAGCCATTAAATCAAATCCAAGGGCAAGCATCATAAAAAGAACATAAATCACAATATCCATTAAGTAATCTTCAAATATGAAAATAAGGCACATTCAAAACAATCTTTAGATATAGATAATAAAGTACCAAAAATCAATACACATTCATAAATATAGAAAATATCCATCAAAACTTACATCTCAAAATCCAAACACAAAACCTAAACTATCATTGTTCAAAGAAAATAAAAATAAAAACTAACCTCGAAATGAAACAACATCACCGAAATAAAAACAAGAAATGGAAGGCAAAATATGAGGGGGTTTCCTTTCCAAGACCATAGGTCTCTTCAAGAAACCCCCTTTTCTCTCTCTTCTTGAATCCTCTTTCTCTCTCTAAGCTTTGTGGTATAGTGTTTCTTCTTCCAAGGATCCTAAAATGATGTTGAAGAGGTGTATTTATAGCCCTTTTAGTCCCCCACAAATCCTAGGAATATTTCGCAAAAGATGCCCCTTGAAAGTGCTTTGGTCCCTACAAATTTAGCCTTTTTCGTCATTTTCTCTTTCCTCACTGGCGTGCGTCACTGCCGTAACAAAATAAGTGTCACGGCCATGACACCTTTCTACCCAAAAAGAGGTGTCAATTTCCCTTTGTCACAGCTATGACAGAGGCCGTGATGGTGTCACGATCGTGACACTTTGTTTGTTCTGTGTCACTTCTCCTCCATTGTTCGCTTGTCACAGTCGTGACACTTGGTCATCACGGTCGTGACACTTCTTTGCTCATCTTTTCTTTCAATTTCTTCATCCAATCATGAGTTTGTTCAAGGCCTTACCACTTTGCATCATTTTCCCATCATTTCTAACTCATTTTCACGCAATTCATTCATCCTACAATAAAACACGAAAGATAATAAATTCATGCACAATTAAACACATTTAGGGCCAAAAATGCAATCTATTTATGCTTGAATTAATAGGTAAATTTAGCATAAATCAGAAAGCTACTGGTCTGAAGGTTGCATCCTACTACGTACGTGGAAGATTATGTTATCCGCGTAGACGGGATTATGATACAAACTGAAGTCACATTTTACATCGATGGAATGCGCGTAGAAGAGTAAAGATGGAATCTTTGAAGACACTATGCTACGCACGCAATATGAGATACTAAACGCGTAGAGGGCACTCTAGAATACTGACAAATTCAAGATACTCCTCGCGAATTAGAATTTGAATATTCTCTTACACATTCATGTGTGATATGTGAAATACATCAATGCGCGTAGAATACTTTGAAAAATGCACAGAACATAGGAACTAAACACGCAGAACGGGTTAAATGCGCATAATATTACCTGATGTTATTTTAAATGAAACAGCAGTTATTGGACTCAGTAAAATGGACACAAAAGGAAGATTACTTTGCATACTACTTTGATTAAATCTTACACTATGCACGAGCTGACGTCAGTAATTTCATCATTTTACAATTCTCTCACATTGGCCGCATTGGGATCTACAACGAATACATTTGAGATAGTAACTATAACTAGACGTCCATAGTCCAAATGTAACCAAAAACATTTTTGAAAAAGTGACAAACCCTTGCAAATTTATTTCTTGATTTTCTCTTTCCTAGTGTTCTTATGTTCTTGCATACTAACTGTGCTATTGATTTGCTACTTGCTACTGATTTGGTGTGAGAATATTGTTTTCAACTTGGAAATCCATTTGCAATCAATATTGGTGCTAAGATTGAGGGGTAGAATAGGTTTTCTAATTTGATTCCTTGAAAACAAGTATGGTGTTGCTATTCTTGTTTCAGCTAGTGAAAAACAAGGTGTAAAAGGTTGCTTGCAAACCTGCAAAATAAGAAGTGTAACGGTTTCCCTCCACTCAGAAGTGAGGAAGTGTTTAGTGGATTGAAAACTCTCTAGTAAGCTAGAGGAGTGTATGTAAATCAATGAGGACCAAACCACTATAAATCGGGGCTTTGTTTCTCTATCCCTTACTCTCTTTACTTTCAGCTTGTGTGGTTGTGTTTTGGATTGAGCTACTGCCTTGTTTTGTAAAATATTGAAAAAGGTTTTCCAAGGTTTTAGTTTTTAGCAAGAAATCCAAATCACCTCCTCCATCTCCTCTTTTGGATTGCCATATTGGGATTACAATTAGTATCAGAGTTGAGTGTTCAATATTTAAGGTTTAATCACCTTGAGTGTAAGATCCAAAATGGCATCTTTGGGAGATATGTCTAAATATGAAGTTTTGTCTATTAATATAGCTCATTTCTTTAATGGCAGTGAATATGTCTATTGGAAGACAAGAATGATGGAATTCTTGAAGTGTGAAGCTGAAAAAGTTTGGGATGCAGTAGAAATCGAGGATGAAGATAGTGACAATGAGGAAATAGCTATGTATGCTAGGAGGTTTAAATGATTCATGAGAAATAACAAGCCTTGGAAGAAGAGAAAAAATCAAATCTGAAAGGAAGAATCAAAAAAGGACTTCAAGAAGGACACATCTATCATTTGTTACAAGTGTAACAAATCCAGCCATGTGAAGCAAGAATGCCCCCTTACCAAGAAGCACTCCAAGTACTCAAATAAGAAGAAAGGAAATGAGATTAAGGCCACATGGAGTGACAGTGATGATAGCATTTCGGAAGAAGATGAAAAAGTAGAGGAAATGGAAAACTTATGCCTGATGGCAATGGAAGATGAATCCTCAAGTGATGAGGAAGATGAGGTTAGTGACTCTTATACTTTTGATGAGTTGCATGATGATTTTGATGAATTAAGTGACAAGTTTGAAGAACTTGGCAGTATATACATTGCTTTGAAAAATAATTTCACAAAACTTGAGGCTAAAATGAAAGTTTTAGAAAAAGAAAAAGAGATTTTGTTAAATGATAATTCTATTTTGAAGAAAAAATGTTGATGATTTTTCTTCTATTGCCTTTAAGCTAACAAATGGAAAATAAAATCTTGAGAAACCTTTGGGTTCTCATAGACAATGTTTGTCCAAGCATGGCTTACGCTACAATCCTTTCACCTCTAGCATGACTTCAAAAACTGTGTTTGTAAAACAAGGTATCATGGTTGATAATGCTTGCTCATATTGTGTTATTCATGGTCATTTTGCTTATTCTTGCAAGTTGAGACAGGATAGGAATGTTGGCATCAAAAGGATTTGGATTCCAAAAGGAATAATCTTGCCTAACTTAGTGAAAACTAACCTTAAAGGACCCAAAAAGGTTTGGGTACCAATTTCAAGAGTTTGATGTGTCTTTGTAGGTGTGTATGAGAGCAAAGGCAAAAAGGAACATGTGGTACCTTGATAGTGGCTACTCTCATCACATGACAGGAGATAAGGTAATGTTTTCACACATTTTACCTAAAAATAGAAGCTATGTTAAATTTGGAGATAATGGAAAAGGTAAGATAGTGCTTGAAGGTATGGAAGGGCCTCCAATATTGTAACTCATTTTGATAGAATATTGAATGATGAATTTTAAGAAGAGAAAAGGAGATTGATGCATATGGCAACAATTACAAAAGAGGTTATTTATAGGAGAGAGAAAAAAATTAGAAAGGTTATAAGTTGATGAGGTAAAATAAAAGATAATGAAATTCATCTAATGATTCAGATGTAGATGAAATACATCTGACAGTTAAAAAGAAGATTGCAAAGTGATAAGGTCAAAAAGATGATGATTATCAACTAAAGGTTGAGATAGAGATGAAATTCATATGACGGTTGGAAAGAAGATTGCAAAGTGATAAGGTCATAAAGATGATGATTCTCATCTAATGGTTGAGATGGAGATGAAATCCATCTGAAGATTAGAAAGAGGATTGCAAAGTGATAAGGTCAGAAAGATGATGATTCCCATCTAACGGTTTGGATGAAACGAAATCTATCCTATGGTTGGTATTACGATTTTAGATTACCATTATCTATATCTTTATCATCTAGTATGGAAGAATGTGCAAGTTTAGTCTTTTCTTTTGGCTATATAAACATGTTCTACTTATCTTTTATTTTTCATGACATTGCTCTCATTTTTCTTCCTTCGTATAACACCTCTCCAAGCTTGTTATCTTGAAGCAAAAAAAAAATGTCTCGTAGTGTAGCATACTCCCCTCTCAAAGATGAGCACCTATGCAAGATTTATATTGAGATTTTTCAAGACCCAATTACATACAGAAACCAGTCTGGAGATCATTTTTTGTCTCAGGTGGAGGATGCATACAACTCGTCAATTAATGACAATTGGGAGAAGCATAGTAAAATATCTTTGCAATGTCGCATGCAAACTATAGAGAAGGCAGTTAGAAAATAGAAGGGATGTGTTCTGCAAGTTGAAAATTATAATCCCAGGGGTACATCAGACCGAGACATTGTAAGTATTTCGTAAATTTTACTCATTTTAAAATTATATATATACCAAATACCTTTAATTTTAAAATTTTTGTAGTTAAATCGGGCTAAAAGGATGCTCATGGACGATCCCAATTTTAAGAAAGTTTTCAAATTTGATCATGTTTGGGAAATGATGAAAGATTTTGAAAATTTTAAAGATCATTATGTCATACATAGACAGTTTGCTAGAAAGCATTCAACTTCCTATGTTTCATCAGAGTCAGACAATCCCACGACTGAATCTCCAGCAGATTATCCCACGCCTGAATCACAAACGCATGCATCTCCTCGCTTGTCTCAATTTTCACTTAACTTGAATGATGATGTTGGTAGGTCTTCTAAATAACCTGGTAGGACAAAGAAAGCCAAATTGAAGAAGAAGGTTGATGAGCAATTACCATCAACTATTAATCATCTACAAGAAGAAAATGACAAGATTTTGGAGATGCTGGAACAATCCAATGCACACGGTGAACATATAGTTGAACTCCAAAAAGAAAATTTGGCTTTAGAACGAGAAAAACGCGAGGATAAAATTTTGATGCGGAACTTGAATGCTATTAGCGACCCGAATATTCATTCTTATGTGCAAGCATAACAAACACAAATTTTACAAAAAAAAAAGACATTTCCAACAACTACCCGCTTTTGCACCTAATATGTTCGGTGAATATTTTAACAATATAGGTAGAGATGGAGCTAATATATCGGAGTAGTAACTCCTCATTTTGTCTGTATTCTCTATGTTATGCTATGTATTTTCATAATTTTATGATGGGTTTAGTCTCTTAGTCTTTTTTTAATTAAGTTTAGACTTTTTATTATGTCATATTAATCTATGTCAGTATTAATATACTATATTTTTATTTATAGTGCATGAATTTATTATAATTTTTATGAATTTATTGTTCATATAATTGTATGAATTAATTAAATTATTAATTAACATTGTATTAAAACTAATTAACTATATCATTAATTAGTTAAAACATACAAAAAAATCCAAAAAATATACAGAACAATACAAAATAGTCTAACAAATAAAAAATCTTCATATAATTGAGAGTAATACATATAAATGAAAGTAGAATGACAAAAATATAAGAAAACGAAATAAAAGAAGAAGATGAAAACTAAAAAACAAAAAGTTGTGCATCTACAATGCCACGCCAGGAATGGTGTGGCACTGTAGCATATCTGAAAAATTAAGTTGAGAATGACGCTTGGTTGGAGAGCAAACCTAACGCCATTTTCAGTTTTGGCGCAAAATTTCAGCCGGATTGGAGATGCCCTTAGGCTTAGTACAAACTTTAAATCTTTGATCTGTGCAATTCTAAACTAATATATATTCTTTCAAGTGGGAATTACGGGATAAGGTGCAAATTCACCCTAAGTTTTGTCTCGAACAACAATTTTGCCTCCATCATATGACTCAACTCAATTGTACCCTTACATTAGTTAAATTGGATTATGGTTACCCTTCCTTCTCTTGGACACAACACGTTGGCTAAGACGATAGGTGGAGTGGCGATGTGCAGAATCGAGGGGGGAGAAAGAGAGAGAGAGAGAGGGAAGGTAAATGTATTCCAATTTAATTAACGGTAAGGATACAATTGAGCCGACTCATACAATGAAGGCAAAATCATTCTTCAAGACAAACCCTAGGGGAAATTTGCACCTTATCTCAAGGAATTATTGAATTTTTATGTATTTTTTCCTATTTAATCCCCAACTTATTGAAAGCAGCCTAATTATCCCCTCTCTTTGATGTATTCTGGTATATAATTCCGACTTATTAAGAGCAAATACCTACACAAATCTCACACACACACAACAGATAGTCACATACAGGGCCTCTGGTCAATAAGCTGCATCAATAGTTGTCTCGAGTGGCTTGCCTCAGCGGAAGGGGAAGTTCGAGACACCAGGATGTGGGGATTTTAGGGTGTTTGTATAAAAGGAAAGCTATGCCAAGAGTTAAGAAGAAATAGTCCAGGAATCAAGAGCCTATTGGCATTCATGAATCAGAAAACGCTTCAATTCACATGTTGCCTCTGCAATTAAGATATCTTGTTTTTTTGGGAATATTTTGAGCTTTTCTTTTTTTTTATATCAGTATATAACTCGCATATTTTTTATTGATAAAAAAACTTGCATATTTTTGCCCCATTTATAATAATTTGTATATACTTTCCTTCCGTAATATAGATCACAGATACTGAAAAATGCAACTCAACTAATATAGTTTGATCCTGACATGCAAGCAAAAGAATCGTTAATTAACTTTCAAGGTTTTTTAGCTTTATTATTTAAACTAGATTACAAATTTGCTCCTACTTTAATAACACTTTTGAAGGACTTTTGACTAATCTGAAGACAACGAATTTGTTGCCTTAGTTGCACTTGTTGTTTTCCCGGCTCCATTCAAGCCGGTGATACTTTACTTCTTGAAAATCAGGGTGGTATTCCAATGAAAACTCCTAAAAAAAATCCTCATTGAGAACACCTTTAATAAATTAAGTAACTGAGACTCAAATTAAGTAATTTCAACAACAATTAAGTAACAGTCATGGTTACTTAATTTATCACAAAATTAAGTAACCGATCAAAATTAAGTAACTAGTGGCCAAATTAAATAACGACATTCAAAATTAAGTAACTTTTGGAGTTACAATTAAGTAAACACCTCCTCAAATTAAATAACGGAGCCTGAAATTAAGTAACTTGAGCCATCATTGTAGTACCACCCTGAAAATCACATAGAATTAAGGATTAAGTCCTTTTTCATCCCTAAGCTATAGTGAAATCTTCTCTCCGGTCCTTGAGTTTTAAAAAAACTCATCTCCCCTCCCCAAGGTTCCCTGAGTCTTGCAGACGTTAGTCCATGTCCAATAAATGTAACAAGTTTTGACAAAAAGTATATTTTACCCTCCCCTTCTCCCTAAATCTTTTCTCAACACACTATCTTTATGTCTTCTAATCTCTCTCAACATTCTCTCTCCCCAGTGGTCAACAAAGATTTTCAAGCCACACCCCCACCCACTTTCGCCACCACCACCACCGAGACAAAGCACAAATTAACAAACCAAATTTTGGTGGTCTTCCCATATTTTTCCCAAATCGGTAGCAAGGGCAACTGCAACATGAATGACCAACATAATCAAAATTAACTACTTTCAAGCACCAACATCAAAACTAATTTATGTCTTCTCATCTCTCTCTCAACATTACTGGCAAAACCCCATTCAACAAATTTTCAAAAGTAAAAGCAACAAATTCAACAATTTCAACAACAAAAGCACACTGAATTGAACTATTCAACAGCAAATTCAATAAATTGAACTTCTCGTCTCTCTCTCACTAACAAAGGTAGTGAACGAGTCAGAATGGAAGAGAAAAGAGAGGCGGCAGCGGCGCTAGGGTTTCCCTTTGTTCGGAACAAAACCCTCAATCTTTTCTTTCCTTTTTTTTAAAGAGAACAAAACCCACCATCCTATAATGTGTCATCAGCATCATCTCGCTAGGATTTAAAGCCAAGATCGAAACCTCCTCGACACTACAATGACTAGAGAGCAGATCCGGTGGGGACTAGAAAAGAAGACGAGGGACTGATTAGAGAAGGGCATATAATGCAGTGATTAGGGTCGATTAAGAGTTGAGAAGTCGGGCGAGCTCCTCTTCAACAAAATCGCTTCACGACGATGAGGAGTTGGGCAATAGTTTGTTGTAGGGGAGCTAAGGTTCCAAAAGGTGGGACCAAGGACGAGGGTTTATTCGAATGCAGTGTCGGATGCATTTTAAGGGAATGGGGAGAGAGAGAGAGAGAGAGAGAGCTGGAGAGAGAAGTGAAGAGAGCTAGGGAGAGACGGAGAAAGACTTGATCGAAGAAAAAGAAGGAACAGTGGGTTCGATTGAGATTTTTACATTGTTTAGATGAGTTTATTTTTGTTTTTAAGAGTGGGGTGGATCGAGTTTGTTTGGGTTTTTAGTGTGTTGCTTTATTTGGTTTTTGAGTGGAGTGGGTCGAATTAGTTTGGGTTTTCAAAGTGTGAGTTTGTTTGGTTTCAGATGTTTGGGTGTGTTAAAAACTATGCAACATCAGCAAAACTATGTAATGGGTAAATCAGTCATTAAAATTTACTTTATTTCAAATTTTATGCCACATCAACAAAACTAACGAAATCATTAATGTTAGACAAACTTCTACAAGCCTCAAGGAATCTCGAGGGGAGAGGAACTTTTTCAAAACCCAATGACCAAAGAAAAGATTTTACCATACCTTATGGACGACAAATGACTTAACTCTAGAATTAATCACAAATCATTGCACTTCTTAGAACTATTTGGCCTGACGACTGAAATTGTATGACTGCATGAAATCAAAATCATGTTATAACCAGAAAAAACAAAGAAAAATCAATGTTTCCGATGAATAATCTCGAAAACACAAAGCTCAACTCAGTTTCTTTTCTTTACCCCTCACTGTAAATTGTCTTGACAGCATCCATTGTTTTACATTGGTGTAAAATGCAAACAGTAAGAAGTGAAAGAAGCAGACTAACATAATCATAGCTTCAAAAATGAAAGGGTACCTCTCAGGCGGATCAACGGTCAAATATATAATATGAAGAATTAACGAGCAAAGATATAGAACCTTCATCAAAATTGAAAGTGGGGCAGGTATGGCGTGAGGATGCTTCTTGGATTCTCGTCTTCTGAAGGGAGCAAAGTATAGAAACACGAAGAGCACAGAGAGCGCGAAATATGCTGCGATCAATTTTTCGCGGTGCAGAAGAGGAAACATGGAGAACAATGCATAATGCATTAGTAACATGAACGGATGGCCCAACTCCACGGCCAAAAGTGTTGCAGACAGAAGAGGCAGCAAAATAGACTTCTCATGTACTGCAGATGATAATAATGTAGTTATGCATTGCATTTGTTACCAACATATACATCACATGTATAAACATGTTTTTTTAAGAAAACAAAAGATGGTGTTTACTAACCCTGGAACGAGAACATGTAGAATGCGAAAGAACTGTTCAGCAATGCATAAAGAAAACCTTTGCGGCTTGGATTCAAAATTTGCTGAACCATTGAAGGTAGACAAGCTAACACAGTAGCAACTAAGCTAAGCAACCTCAGCGAACTTGTTGGAAATATTCTCTTCCACTTGATGAAAATTGAAGAGGTGCACCAGAAGTTAGCTACATAATCCTCATATATTCCTCTCTCGAAAGGAGCAAGACGAGAAAGA
>CAODLS010526857.1:0-13784 GCA_948243855.1 Flueggea neowawraea
TGAGTAGTGTGTGGCAACAAAGTGATAAGTGTTATCATTTTTTTGACTTAGTCAGGATCACTTATAGATCAAGGAAAAGTTTTAACATAAATAAGGGTGACTAGTTCAATGCCTTATGCTAATTCTGATATCGAGTAGTAAAGGGTTGTATAAGGTTGTAATTAGGTTATGTTGATTCGTAATTGACATTCATTTCAATTTGGGTAATCATAATGTCTTGCTAAAGACCAATTATGATTTATGGGTTTTAAATTAATTTTGGGAACATTACCAACATTGAATGAACCTATAGGATCACACATAATAAAGATCTGGGTTAGGGCTAAGATTGTTCTATTGACGGGCCATTAATTTATGTTGATGATTAAAACATAATTAAATGGGCCAAGATGAAATTCGGCACACTCATTAGGATCAATTAAGAATTCGGCCTTATGAGGTGTTAATTAAGAAGAGTGATTAATTAATAAGATTTAATTAATTACTTAAAAGGAAAGAAAAGGAAGAGAAGATTTTGGCTAGGGTTTCTCCCTTCCTTGCCGAAACCCTAAATGAGAAAAAAGGAAGGAATTTGATTCTCTCACTCATTCTCCAAGTTCGGCTAGGGTTTTCCTTTTCCCACTCCAACCGAAACCCTAATAATAAATAGGAAGAGAATTTGATTCTCATTTCATCCTTGCTAGTCTAGGGTTGGGCCACCAACCAAAAGAGAGAGAGAAAAAAATCTGTTTTGTTCTATCTCTTAAAATTCCAAATTTCTCAAGAAAGAAAAACAGTTTCTTTTAGTGCTAGCACACATTAGCCTAACCAACGATCTTGTGTGTGTGTGAGAGTAGAGGGGAGTCGTCCTTTGGCAGTCCCTAGGTCAATTGCAATTCGGCACAAGAGGAGGAAAGAAAGGCAATTCGGCAACACCTTGTTTTGAAGGAAACCAATTCGGCAAGGCTGAAAGGTAAACATGTTCAGACTCCTTTTATTAATTATGATTACATACAGTGTTCCTATATGTTTCTTGTATGATGTTGTTTTTCGTTGCGCATATTAGATGTTTATTCGTATAAGAAACCCAACAAAATTGCGCTGACTAGATCAAATCAAAACGACTAGCAACCTTAAGAGTCCAAATGGTACCAGACTTAAAAGGGCTAACAACCGACAACCTTAGGGGCTCAAAATAGTACACCGTCCACCCTAAGGGTCTCAAAGCTGTGATAAACAGAAACTGATCTCAAGTACATCCGTAAGCGTTGTAGTCCACGTGCTCCAACAAGATATACCCTATCAAACTACAAAACAATATACTACGGGAGAATGAGAGATAATACAGTCTCACCAAGTTTATTATTTCTCAACAAAAATTATATAACACCAAATAGCCTGACAGGGGACCAATGTCAAGATCCAATATCCAGATCATATGTGGACTCTGCCACTAGATCATACGTGGACTCTGTCACCAAATATATATGTGAACTCTGCCACCAAAATATATGTGGACTCTGCCACTAGATGATACGTGGACTCAGCCACTAGATCATATGTGGACTCCATCACCAAATATATATGTGAACTCCGACACCAAAATATACGTGGACTCCGCCACTAGATCATATAATTGGCGTGTGTTAGCTAGACACACGATTTACCTCCTGGTAACTGAGTCTTCACATTGATATACCAAAGGATACGTTTATTCCCGTAACAAAGGTGTCTCGAGTCAGAATAATTAAACCATAATTATTGCAGAAATTCAAAATGCAGAATCAAATGAATACTAGTGGATACACCACTGTCACAACATGCAATACCGATTGCATAAATCAAAGAATATATCCTTATTATTCCAATAAGAATATAGCCAAAATAAGCAACCTTTATTTCAAAGAACATATGTGCAAAAACAAACAACATACGAGGTATACAAATCATTTATGAAATTCATACTAACTTTCAAACAAAAATATGTATTACGGGGAATGGTTATTACAAAAACTTTACTTATTCCAAAGAAAAACATTTATCACATAAATTCATTTATTTTAGAACAAAATATTTATTAATAGAAAATATTCTCAAAATCCAATCGGAGCGGTTATTATCAGACAAAATACTCGTTACAGAAAATATTTTAATATCCAAAACAGAGTGTTTATTATGGAAATCGTAATAAATAACAAAACATGATATTTATTTCAGAAATCATAAATAATTTCAAAAACTAATTTTTCACAATAGATTATTTTCACGTAAGTACATCAAAGTAAATGTGTTACCATATATAGCAGATGAATATGTAGAGCAGAGATCATTTTGCAGAAAATATTTATATACATTATATAAAATTAGATAACCGAAACAAAGACTGAATATTAATAATCGCATAAGCCGGATTATTAATTAGCCAAACCATTAATTATTCCAAATTCCAGAATAAAACTTGACATAGCAAAAACATATAATTTCAGAAGGCACAGCCTATGTGTCTGAAGCTGCCATTCCACTCACCTAGATATCCAAGCTGAATGGTCCACTCACGCACCACTGGTGGCTGGCTAAGACTGGTACTGTGGCGGTACCAAAATGCATACAATGCAGATGCAGACACTCCTCTGATGACGAAAAACCTATTTTAGTTGAAGATCTAACAATAAAATCTCAAAAATTGAAATCTACGTAAAATTATAGTTTAGTCCCCGACTTACGTAAAATTACCATTTAATCCCTGAGACATCAAAAAATTATAACTTAGTCCCCAAACCTTTTAGAATTTATAAATTAGTCCTCAAAGTAATTTAAATATATTAATTGATCCTCTAACTTTCTAAAATTACAAATTTGGTTTAAATTTTGTTAAAATTACAAATCTAGATTTTTGCTTTTTAAAAATTATAAATCTGACTCTAAACTTTCTAAAATTTACAAATTTTATTCATGTGTAAAATATTAGTTCTAGTCCGTCAAAGAAATTGTCCAGAATCTCAAAAATAATGTTTTAGTCCTTTTAGTTCATAAATACACCAAATGGTTCCTAACTAAATATATACGTAAGCCTCCAATTTCATTCCAATCAAAACGTTCCCACCTTCTTCTTAACAGTCCAAAATATTACAATCATGCATAAATTCATCCTCAAAACTTCAGATCATCCTCAACAGTCCAAATAAATTCCTATTTAACCAACCAAATTGGCAACTCAACTCCAAACCATCACCTTCAACTTACTCCTTTGTTTCCCATCTTAAATCCAACGAAAACAAACTAAAAACAATCTTAAATTCATCCAGAAACTAAGCCAAATCGAAACCAAAACGTCCTTCAACAGTTGAAAATAAGAATTGAAAATGAAGAAAAATAATGATATTTCAACAGCTGAAATGAAGGGGATTTGAGCCATAAATTCTTACCTTATTCCTAAAGAAAAACAATGGGGGTTGAGAGGAAATGGAAGAGGACGTACAAGAGTGGAGAGCTGAAGAAAAAAAGAAGAAAAATGATTGACAATGGCAGTGGAATCGTGACTGAAAGTCTAAAGAAAAACAGGTTTGGGCGGTGGCATGGGTGGCTGATTTGTAAGCCAGTAGACACAGAACAACGTTGTTTCTCATTAGTGGTTGCACAATAGAAACTGAACCACATGCGTGACTACCAGACGATAGATGAATTTCGGTTGGACGAAGGGTCGTTTTGCGTCGACTTCAAATCTGAAATGCACGGACGACAGAGAATGAACGTGTCACAATCCATTGTGGGCCAGTGAACGGCGTACGAGGCGAACCGTCTGTGGAAGCCCAGCTCGTCTCGTACAAGCCTCAAAGTACAGAACTTAACGAATTCATTTCTAACCATATTAAAACTATTTGTAAAGTTTAATAAGTAGAAATCCAAACTTGTTTAAAACATAAGTTAAGTTTTTTTTTACTTATAATAAACTATTTGATAAATAATAAGTCATTATTAAATATCAAATAAGTTTGCAAAATATAAACCCACAAGTAAACTGGTGTAGAGCAACTAACAAAGTAATAATACTGAGCCCGAACAAAAGGGCACTGACTGCAACTGCAGAAAACCTATCCCGGTGTTGAATGCTAAGAGACCGCAATCAACCAATATCACATGCAAGTAAGGATACAGAAAAAATAGACAGAAAAGAAAGGGGTAAGAACCCTAGTGAGGAAACGACACTCCAGAGCGGCACTGAGCCTCACGCAAACCGTTTTGAAAATCGTTTGAAAATATCACATGCAGATATAAGTGTATATACGTATGCACGCCAAGTACAAAGTAGTAGTTTCAAAATTCATTTCGAAATTGTTCGCAACCAAGGCAAACAACAAACGGTAATTGTACAAGATCTTTATTTTCAAATCAAGAACGCAAATCTCCAAATATTCTTTGAAAGGTCGTAATTGTAATTTATCAAGATATTTCTTTTCAAATCATGAAGCGCAAATATCGAAATATTTGTTTTCAAATCAGATACTCAAAATCAAAACTTTCGAACAAATATCGACATATTTGTTTTCAAATCAGATACTCAATATCAAAACTTTTGGTTTCAAATCATATAACAAATATCAAAATATTTGGTTTTAAGTCTTATCATTCAAAAATCAATCTAACATGTGATTACTTATCAAGATCAACGTGGACTCTGCCACGAGGTTATATGTGGTCTCTCACCACTGGTCATGTACGTGGACTCCGCCACTAATCAATATCATATCATGTGTCGGCTGAGGCACATGGCTACCAACATTCCTAGTAGTTGGGAGTTCTCATATCATTGGTACCAAAGGTCACGATTTACCCCCATAACTAAGTTGTCCCAAGTCATCATAATTAAATCGTATATTTACAAAAAAATATAAATCCATAATCAAATACATGGTAGTGGTTACACCACCAATCATACAAAACTGATTTCATAAATCAAAGGCAACGAAATAAATAACCTTTATTTCATAGAATTACAAATTCCGTAGAATTTTCATTTCGGAGAAACAAAAAGTTTTTCTTTCTTACAAACCAAATACTCGTATCAGTGAAACGTTTATTTCAAACGTAATCTCAAAATCCAAAACATAGTGGTTATTAACAAAACCAATAGAAATATCAATTTTGATATTTATTTTAACCATCAAAATTCCATAATCAAAATATTAACCATACTTCATAGTTCAAATAACTTTCCAAGACTAATTTCATCATTTACCAAAATTTCAATAAATTTCAGAAAACCAAGTTCATATCAAACAAGTCTTCACGTAGACCAAATTTTAGGATTTTCGATCCTTAAATTATTCTAGATTGCATGCTATACTCTTAGCACAACAAAAACATATGAGTTAGAAAACACAACTTATGTGTCTGAAACTGCAATTTCACTCACCTGGAAATCCAAGTTGAATGACCCAAACACGTACCACTGGTGGCTGGCTAATCTAGCTGACCGGGATATGAAGCTGAACAACAATATATATATATATAGAACGGATACATATTAGAACAAATTCGAAAGGCAGTACTGTGGTTGTACCAAATGCTATGCAATGCAAATGAAAACTCGGACTCTCAAAAGATCCTAGCAAATATTTTTCGAATGATATTCTATCATTCTTAATCCAAAATTCAAATTCTACATAAAATTACAGTTTAGTCCTCGACCACTGTAAAATTATGTTTTAGTCCCCGAGACTTGGCAAATTATAACTTAGTCCCTAAAATATTGATGATTTATTATTTGGTCCTCAAAGAATTTAAAATTTATTTTTAAATCCTCAACTTTTCTAAAATTGCATTTTGAACCCCATGTAAAATACCCCTAAACTTCCTAAAATTTTCCATTTTACCACATCTAAAATATTGCGTTTAGTACCTAAATGAATTTCCATAATTTTGGACAACATCAGTTTTGATCCTCACTTTTCAACCAATCAAAACACTTCTTTTGTTCTTAAATTTCCATAATTGAAACCACGTCCAAATCCCTCCAACACCTACGGCTCAATCAACCCATTTCGAGAACCAACCCGAATCATTTTCTCCTCTCACTCTCCTCCTCAACAGCCCAAAATCATGAACTCATGCTCCCCTTATATCCAGAATTTCCAGCCATTTAAAACAGTCCAAAAGCAAGTCATATTCAAGCTACCAAATTGAACAAACCACCCCCATTCATCTATTTCATCTCCCTTTCATTTTCCCATCTTAAATCCATCATAAACTCAACTAAAACAACCCCAAATCATTCCCAAAAATTAAGCAAAACAAAGCACAAAAGTTCCCCAACAGATATGAACAAAATAAAAAAAATGAAGAAAACCATGATATCTTAACAGTGGAAATGAAGGAGATTTGAGGAGCGATTTCTTACCTCATCTGAAGGGAAAAATCAAGAAAATGTAGAGGACATGAAGAAGAGTTGCAGAGGTGAAGAGATGAAGAAAAAAATAAGAAAAATAGCTTATATGATGGGTAGAAAAATCGTGCAAAATTAGGAAGAAATCAGGGTTGGCGGCAGAGGCGTGGCTGTGTTTTACTTTGACGGACAAACGAAAACGGCGACGTTTTGGAGAGAGTTGGGCAGCCAGATGACCAGACGACACACGGAATGCGCGGACGACAGCCGCTTCTCGCCCAGACGAAATGTCATTTTCTCCGGGCTTCAGCACAGTAGCACACGGACGACGCAAGAACAGAGCGAACAACAGCCTCTCTACATCCCAACCATATGTCACTTGCCTAGCTGCTTCAAACGACAGGTCCCTCAATTTCTTTTTTTAATCCGATTTTATTTTCCATTTTTAACCCATTTCTACTTAATTAATCAACTTTAATCACTCCAATAATTTTATTAATTACCCAATTAATATTTAAGACAATTTTTTCAATTTTATAATATTAAAAATTATTTTATAAATTAATTATAAAATAACCCAAAATTAATTCAAAATATCCAATATTATACATGCAGCTTGATTATCACAACCAAACGACCAATCACTCATCATTTTTTTTAATTCCGATTTTATTTTCCTATTTTCAACAATTCCCCATTTAATTAATAACTTAATCTCTCCAAAAAATTTTAAATCACCTAATTAACATTTGAAACACAAAAAATTAATTTTCCAACATAAAATTTATTTTCCAAAATAATTAGAAAAATTACCAAAAATGAATCCAAAAATACTAGATATTACATTTTATTTTCCAAATTAAATAGAAAAATTACCAAAAATAAATTCCTCAAAATTCGAGATCTTACAACTTACCCCTCCCGAAAGGCCTCAATGGAATGATTTGTCCGAAAGGAGAAATCAATAACTATTAGATATGGTTCGATCAATAATGAGTCAAATGGAGCATCATTTTAGGGTTTTGCCTTAAACTGCTGATTTTATACTTAACCGAAATCCATCTAAAGCGGTGGAAAAGACAACATATGAGATATGGAATGGGAAAAATCCCATAATGTATTTTCTAAAGATTTGGCGATGCGAAGCTTTAGTGAAGCATCAAGATTTTGAAAACTTAGCACCTAAATCCGAGAAGTGTATATTTGTGGGGTATCCAAAGGAAACAAGAGGATACTACTTTTATAATTGTTCTGAGAATACAGTATTTATTGCTCGAAAAGGTTTTTTTTGGAAAAAAAATTATTTCCAAAGGAAATAGTGGGAGTAAAGTACTTCTAGAAGAAATAACAGAACAACAAATAGTCACTGAAAATAGGACAGAGATTCAAAATTACTCACAAGATGTTGTGGAGTCCAAATCTATATCACAAGGCCTAAGAAGGTATGGTAGGACTTGTCACAAGCCTGAGAGATATAGATTTCTCATCATTGACGATAAAGCAATTGATCTTGTAGATCACAATGAGCCTACAACCTACCAAGAGGTACTTGTAGATCCAAATTCTATAAGATGGCATGAAGCCATGAAATTAGAAATGCAATATATGTATGATAACCAAGTTTAGAGCTAAGAAGATAAAAAGCCAATGTTAGTATGTTGCTAAGAAGATAATCACTTTTTACTGATTATGGATATGAGATATCACTTAGAACATAGATACATGTTAGGGATCATTTATTGGACTGGCCCGATATAAAAGCACTTCATGGATCAATGCCACAAGTAGCTTTCATGCAGTGGTGATATTTGAGTCCTTTGACTGAAACTCATTATCGACTCCTACATGAGGAATCACATGTTTTGACTTAGTCAAACATTATCCGTAACAAGGTAACAATAAATGCTATGATTGGATATGTCATGAATCTTGTAGAGGAGTGATAATGAGAGTGATGGATTTGTTCCTCTTATGAAGATTGATATATTTAGGCCACTTGATGAGCAGAATTGATGGAATGTATGCATACTTAAATGAATTATGAAAGAGTTTATCAATGTCATTTGTCATATCAATCTACTTGGGATCAAGAAATGCATTAAGCAATATAAGGTTGACATGTGACAATGCCTTATGCTTAATATAGATATCATGAGACAAAAGGACTAAATATCAAACTGTGAAAGGTTAACTCGAATCACCGATGGCACTCTATTTTGGGTTGCGATAATGTATTACTAGATATTGCTTATGGACTTTGGGCCCAAATGTTTGGGACAAGGCCCCATTGCCAATTTCAAGTGGGCCTATTGGGTCACACACTAAAACGAATTGGATTGGGTTACAAACGTTCTCTCATTTGGTAAATGAATTATTAAGATAATTAATTTGATTAATTATTAATAATTTAGGGTTTTATAAATTATATCTTATTTATGATATAAGATATAATATATTAATGTAATGGACTTTTAATTCAATTCACTTACTAATATTGTTTTGGGTTATTTATGTGTGATATAATTTTGGCCCATAGATATAATAATAGAGTGATTTATTTGATGATAATGTATCATATAATTAAAAGCCTGATAACATAATAAAACCCTAGTAGATTTTTGGCCATCACTCCTATTTTTTAGGAGTTCTTATTCTTGTGTGACAAGAAGAGGCACACCCTAATTAGTTTACTTAATTAATTAGGAAGCATATATTCTTGTGTGACAAGAAGAGACAAGCCCTAGTTGGACTAGGAAGAATTCGGCACACTCTTCCTAAAAGGGAGAGAGGATGAATCCTTTGTGGCCAAGGAAGAGAAAATCCGTCCCCAATCAAGGAAGAAATTCTGCACACTCTTCCTTGATTAGGGTTGGATGAATTCTTGAGGGACAAGGATAGGGTTTTTGGCTAACCCTAGTACACCTATTTAGGTTTTCACATATGCCTATAAATAGGAGCACACCCTTTTCATATTCTTCATGGCAAAGCTGAATTTGTGAGTGTCACAAACAAAGAGAGAAAACTATTTGTAAGAATTAGAATAGTGATTCTAAGTGCTAGTACACATCATCCATCCAAAGGAGTTCATTCGTGTGGATACCATTGGTCATGTTCGTGCAAAGGCAACGTGGTTGAAAGGGTTTTGAGTTTATACTGAAAGATACATCAATACTCCATTCATTCATTCAATCGAGCTTTGGTTTTAAGGTAAAAATCCTAACCCTAATCGTGTATGTTGATGTGCATGGATCCTTGGTGGAATTCTAGGATGAAATTTTTGTTATATTTTCTACGTTATCATCTATGTGAATGTCATATTTTAGGTACGAATTCCAACAGTGGTATCAGAGCCACTTACACAATCAACATAACCGATTCTTTTGTATGCGATATAATGATGATTGTTTGAATAATTCAGCCTTAGTTTATATTTATTATGTTCTTTTTGAATTAATAATAAATGTTAGGATTTAATTTAGCAAGATAAAATTGGAAATTTTATATGTGTGAAGGTCAGATATGTTTGATGTTGAATTTGCATAGGATATTAAGATTCACTTAGAAAGTCGTTTAGGGTTTTGTATATGCGGTTTTTGTAATGAGATTACACACAATGGATTTGATTATAATTTGATAAAAATATCCAAGTATTAATAAGATTAATACAAGTTACGATTTTAAAATTAGCAACTCGTTTCATGAGTAATGCGAATTAAAACCCCCTAGCAACCGGCTTGCGAAACCGCTTTACATATCCAACGTTTAATCAATGTAATTATCTGACTAATTGCATGATGTGTGTAAGTGATTATATTTGAATGATGATTCAATATGCATAGTGCACGACATAGCCCAATATAACATATGTGATTGGCTTTTTATTATGGGTTGTAATATTTTGCAAAAGGTGCCTATTTCAAATACACCTTGCATGTTGTTTTTGGTGAGTTTGCCTATTCTTCGTTTAGTATAGATTTTATATATACATTGTATGTAAAAGAAGATGGAGGATGTTCGTGTCAATAGAGATTGAAGACCACCCTAGGTTTACCCTGATTTTCACATTGGCTTGTAAGATCAACTTAGATTTAGCCTTTGTCATAACACGTTTACATTTATGCTATATATACATGTGATGAATGTATTCCATGAATGTATGTATCCCACGCAAACAAAAAA
This sequence comes from Flueggea neowawraea, assembly GCA_948243855.1. Taxonomy (NCBI): domain Eukaryota; kingdom Viridiplantae; phylum Streptophyta; class Magnoliopsida; order Malpighiales; family Phyllanthaceae; genus Flueggea; species Flueggea neowawraea. Next base: position 10,541 of record CAODLS010526857.1, read on the forward strand.
CTCGATTCCTACAAATTGTAAGTCATTAAAAATGCATTCCATAATCAATGCTTGTCAAAGCCTTATTCGTCGAGTGTAGGTTCTGCCTCCACAGGCTGCATTCGATTACATTGGTTAGGCAAGGGTGGATAATGGTGATATCCACATTTTGGTTATGGTTTAACTTAACGGGGCTATCAAAATTGTTTTGAGCCTAGGGCATAAAAGGGATTTAATGCCGGGACATGAGATGTCAAAATCCCTAGAAATATAAGAGTTATATATGATATAATTGAAAAAGAGTTTTCTACCTAAATAGCTAATGTTAAGGACTACCTCAGTTGACTTAACTTTGAGTGAAATATGGATCTTGTGCCCACTACATTTTAGAACTTAAATTTAACTTTATGGATGCTAATTTTAGTGTGAGTTTTCAAAAGACCTCTTATTAATCTTTGCATATTTTGTATGTAGATATAATGGCAACAAACAACAACACATCAAATTTTACTTTGCGATCAATCCTTGAGAAGGATAAATTGAATGGGACTAACTTTCTTGATTGGTCTCGAAACTTAAGAATTGTTCTTAAACAATAAAGGAAGAGTTATGTCCTCAATAAAGCGTTTCCTCCTGTAACTCCATCCAATGCCCCAAAAGCACAAAATGATGCTTATGAGAAGCATTTAAGTGACTCAGTGGATGTCACATGTCTTATGCTTGCCACCATTGGTATAGATTTGCAAAAGCAATTCGAGAATATGGAGGCATTTGAGATGATGAAGCATCTCATGGAAATGTTCCAATAGAAAACTCATCAAGAAAGGTTCTTGACAACTAAGGCATTGAATGGATGTAATATGGCTCCTGACACTTCAGTAAGTGCGCATGTCCTCAAGATAAAAGGTTACATTGACCAACTTGAGAGATTTGGTGCTCCTTTAAAGAAGCAGTTGGCCATAGATATGATCTTAGAGTCACTCCCAAGTAGTTATGACCAGTTTATCATGAACTACAAAATGCACAACATAGATAAGTCCATCACCGAGCTACTTGGTATGTTGAAGAATGCCTAGAAGAGCATTCTCAATACCAATGATGTGCTAGTGGTACAAAAGGGGAAGGGCAAGGCAAAGCCAAAGAATGTTGGCAAGGACAAGGGGAAATCCAAGCCCAAATCATTGAAGTCTAAGCCCAATATAACCAAAGCAAAAGAGGGAGTTTGCTTTCACTGCAATGAGGAAGACCATTGGAAGAGAAATTGCAAACTCTACTTAGAGGAGCTAAAGAATAAGGGAAGTGAGACTTCTACTTCAGGTATTTTTGTTATAGAAATCAATATGTCTACTACTTCCTCCAGGGTATTTGATATTGGATGTGGAGATCATATTTGCATTAACTTGCAGGGATTGAGAAACAGAAGATTATTCATGAAAGATGAAGTGGACCTACAAGTGGGCAGTGGAGCAAGAGTTGTTGCATTAGTCGTAGGAACTTATGACATAACTTTTCCTAGTGGACTTTTTTTACAATGGTCAAATTCTTATTATGTTCTTGCTTTGAGTAAGAACATTATTTCAGTTTCTTGTTTAGACAATGATGGTTTTCATTTTATTATTAAGAATAATAATCTTTCCATCTATCATGGGGACATATTTTATGGTGTTGCAACCTTATCTTTTGGTCTATATGATTTAAACTTGGAACAAAGCAAGCTTATGTATAACATTAATAAAATGTTAAAATTAAATGATTTAAACCAAACATACTTTTGGCATTGTCATTTGGGCCATGAAAGTGAGAAATGCATCTCAAAACTCCATAAAGATGGATTACTGACTCATTTATTTTGAATCATTTGACAAATGCGAATCTTTTTTGTTAGGCAAAATGACCAAGAGTCTTTTTACAAACAAAGGTGAAAGAGCCAATGATCTATTAGGCCTAATGCATACTAATGTATTTTGACCTTTTAGTACAGGTGCTAGAAAAGGTTATTTGTACTTCATCACCTTCACTGATGATTTCTGTAGGTATGGATTTGTCTATCTTATGAGACACAAATTGAAATCCTTAGAAAATTTCATGGAATTCAAAAGTGTAGTACAAAATTAACTTGGCAAGAATATCAAAGCACTTCAATCCGATCGAGGTGGAGAATATTTAAGCCAAGAGTTTGACAAAAATCTTAAGGAGTGTGGTATTGTCTCACAACTTACTCCTCCTGGAACGCCTCAATGGAATGGTGTGTCCGAAAGGAGAAATCGAACTCAATTGGATATGGTCCGATCAATGATGATTCAAATAGATCTTTCAGTCTCATTTTGGGGTTATGCCTTAGAAACTACTGCTTTCATACTTAACCAAATTCCATCTAAAGCAGTTGAAAATACACCATATGAGATATGGAATGGGAAAGAGCCCATAATGTCTTTTTCTAAAGATTTGGGGATGCAAAGCTTTTGTGAAATGTCAAGTTTCAAAAAAGTTAGCACCTAAATTTGAAAAATGTATATTTATGGGTATCCAAAGAAAACAAGGGGATACTACTTTTATAATCGATCCGAGAACAAAGTATTTGTTGCTCGAAATGGTGCCTTTTCAAAAAAAGGAGTTTATTTCCAAAAGGATTAGTAGGAGTAAATTACTTCTAGAAGAAACAAAGAACCACAAATAGTCGTTGAAGATAGAATAGAGATTCAAGATGACTCACAAGATGTTGTGGAGTCTGAATCTATAACACAAGGCCCAAGAAGGTCTGGTAGGACTAGTCACGAGCCTGAGAGATATGGATTTCTCATAATTGATGATAAAAGAATTGTTCTTGTAGACCACGATGAGCCTACAACCTACCAAGAGGTGCTTGTAGATCCAAATTCTATGAGATGGCATGAAGCCATGAAATCAGAAATGCAATCTATGTATGACAACCAAGTTTGGAACTTGGTGGATCCACCCGATCGAGCCAAAGTCAATGATTGCAAATGGATTTATAAGCTAAAAGTCGATGGGATCTCCAAAATAAGACTTATTGCAAAAGGTTTTAGATAAACTCATGGTATAGACTATGATGAAACCTTTTCACCAGTCGTCATGCTCAAATTCATTAGGATTCCTCTTACCATAGCAACATATTATGACTATGAGATATGGAAAATGGATGTCAAAACTACTTTCCTAAATGGAAATCTCCTCGAGGATGTGTACATGTGGTGTTAAGGGTTTATACCCTAAAGACTAAGGCAAGTGTACCTATCGTCTATAG
>CAODLS010526925.1:0-17861 GCA_948243855.1 Flueggea neowawraea
CCAAGGATTTGGAAGAAGAAGTTGAGAAGCAAAAGATAGCCATTGTGGAAGGAGCAGAAGAGAAACGAGAGGCAATAAGGCAATTATGTTTCTCACTGGAACATTACAGAAATGGATATCATCAGCTACGACAAGCCTTCAGAGGACAGAGGAGAGTTCCAGTTTTAGCTTCTTAAGTTGTTTAAAATAGTCTTGTGGGTTTTTTTATCCCTAATTTGTCTACCAAAAAGAAAGGAACTAAGTATAATCTTCACTTGATGTTTGAGCTCTTTCCTCCTTTGTTTTGTGCGTTCTATAAGGGCTTGACGTCTTGTTATGCTTCTAAAGACGATGATTCTTTTAAAGCAACACTTCCATTGAAGCATACAAGGGCAATGAAATAATTATCCCTGTATTATTCACGGCATGAGAAAAGCTCATATGTGGCTAAGTGACTACCATTGAAGAATTATAGGGAGGGTTCTTGTTAATTCATTGGTGGGAATTGGGTGATTTTCATATAGAAGATACTTTCCTATCTCGAAATGGATTAGGTTATGTTTGGCATATTTTTCTTTCTTACAATCCTAGAAACAAAATCAGCAAGTCTGTTAAATTCTCTTCTAACAAAAGGTCACCATATTTACTTTCCAAGACTGGAAAGATGCACCTTTTTCTAGCCGAAGTCCAAAGCAAATCCAAAACTAAGAAGCTTTAGCATAGTTACAATAAAACAATAAATGCACCAAGGACTACTCTTTAGAATTACTAATAATATCACATAGTGGAGTGAACCATCATGAAACATAATCGTGAATCTACAAAAGTGAGCAGTGCTTGGAAACATGACTTGTGTGCAAAAAGTAGACACGCAAATAATAAACTAATCACTTGTTCATGTTATATTAATGCTTGACAACTTGTTGAATAAAAAATTTTGTTTAATGGGGTCGGGGTAGGAGAAATGCGTGGTGCTAGGTGAAAATAGGAAATCAAGTTAGTAATTTTTATAAGATGGTTTTGTAACTTCATCAGAAAGCTTTTGCTCTTCTTTTTCATGCATATCTAGACTATTTGCTCTAACTTCATCCTTCAAAAGTGATGCCAAAACTCTATTATTAATACTCTTCTGTTTCTCATTAGATTCAAAACTTGCAGTATCGACCTTTTTTTTTTTGAAGGAACTTGCGGTATCGACTTTGGAGCCGTTCTTTTTAGATTTGCACTTCCTCTTGTCAATCCTATGTTTTTTTAGTGTTTCTCCATTACTTCCTTCTAGCTTTCTTTTTATATCTCTATTGTTCAAAGAACAATTTTTTTTATTAGAGAACCATTGTTGGTTTAGCTAATCCTTGAGGCTAATTATTGGTTTAGCTAGTATCAATAATTTTCTTATTGGAGAACCATTCTTTTTCTATCTTTATTACCGGCATGGCAAAAATTTAGTAACTTTTAATGAATGTGGAATAATCAGACTTTTGAGAAAATACGAGGAAGGAAAAAGAAACCACCACACTTCAAAAAGAGGGAAAAATTGTTGTTAGTTTAGACAATCAAACTTGTTTTGGACCCAAAAAAAATTTTGTTTTAGATCGAAGTTGTTTCGTGTTTTCTCTTCAATTTGTGGCCATAAATTATTTGTGCATTAAAATCGAACAAAAACCCATTTAGATTTGATGGAAAAAGGGCGTCAAAATGACCCGTTTCGGACGGATCTTTTTATTCCGGAATGGTTTCAATGTTCAAGGCTTTTGAGTCACATTTTCTTTGATTTATTGCCATGGATCGACTCGAAATATGTTTAGGAACAAACTTCCACAAAAAAAATTCCCAAAAAAAGAACACTAAGTGTGAGATTCCGTCGGGTTCGTTCGCTGGTCGGATCGGATCAGATGATTCATCTGGAGCTTGAAGATGACATGAAAAGAAAGTCACCTGACCTTTTCTGCGAACAATCGGTCTTTGTTTTGTAGGGGATATTTTTATAATTTTTTTTTATTACAGGGGCTTTTCCAAAATTTTGTGGTTTTAGCAGGAACTGTTGTTTATTTGTAATTTGCAGACTTTCGATTAATAGAAATAGTACTTTTTTCAACCTAAATGCATCAATGCCAATCTTGCGTTCCGTATAACACTTGTAATATATATTGAATTGTACTTTTAATTGATGCGATTGGATTAAAAAATGTGCAATTAAACTTTATACTATGGTTAACATATGATCAATAAAATTGAGGTGCATATGAAATAACTACATGAAAGAAACAGTTTGCGACCATCAAATGTTGCCACAATATCATCTACGAATTTCACATAAATGGCATTTCAATAGCAAGTATTGACATATTGATGCACAATGCTTAGCCTATATGATTGTCATTCAATTAAACACATGAACTAATTACTATATTAATTTTAGGGTGCAATAGTGGAAATTAAACCTATATGGAAATCAAATGGACATCAAAACAAGTGCCTCAATTTCGAAACATCCTTAACACATTGTAACGCGAGTATGGCTGAGCCGGGCATATTCTATATTTTTTAATCAAAATATAATTTAACATATATTTTATTATATAAATTATATTTTAATAAATACTAAACAACTCTTAAATTTATAATTGACATCATTTTTATTAATTGATAACACATTAAATTAATATTAATATACTATATATTATATATATAAAACATAAAAAATTATATATATTATATATATTTGGGCCGGACTGCGGGCCATTTCATAATCCAAGCCCGACCCTATTTAATTTTAAAAAAAATTGGCCCGGCCTTTTTTTTGGGCCGGGCCAATTAAACCCAACAATATCCATAACCCATATAAAGATTGTATGGCAATTAAGGATGTCAATTCGTGTTATTGAGTCGTAATCGTGTCATGCCACTTACATATCACACATTATTATACATGACATAAATATTATAAAAATTAAATTCATGTTGTGTCGTAATTGTGTATTCACAAATCATGTTATTGTGTTAGAAATTGACAACCCTAATGACAATATGACTGAAATGGTGAACATTGTATGGATAACATGTATGGTCATTTGTTTTAAATTCCATTGTTTGCGTTATTACAAATAGATTCTCTAATATTATATATTTCTGCTTGACATGTCTTGTGAAATTTTTTCAGTGACATATCTCGCATTGTATTACCATAAACATATTATTATGTATTAGTTGTGTAATCATTAGCCTTTGTCATTTGTAATCCATGTAAGACTTATTTAGTGTTATACGTCATAGATGACATTTAATACTAGTATACTAAGTGTAGACCGATTGATAATATTGCAATTGAATAATATACTAAATATATTCTATTGACAACAGTGCTGACGAATTGTACACTAATTGTATGCAAACTATATTGTATAAAATAATTCAATCATCTATTAATATCTATTAGAATTTTCTATTTAAAAGGATGATGTCACATTCTATTTGACATTTGACTTGCCATCTTACATGACTTGGCAATTTTCACATTTCGAAATGTAAAACCCGTTGCTACAATCAGTGGCGGATCCAAAAATGTCTGGATGTGGGGGCGAAGTGTCGCAGAGGTGGAAACCCAAGCGGCACAGTGACTACAGATGCAGAGAAAACAAGGGGTGGAAGGGTGGAGCAGAGGAGGAGGTGTAGAGGAACCCTGGCTGCCGGTGGGGGCAGCCGCCCCCACCTGCATCCGCCCCTGGCTACAATATCATGTAGATTCACTTATGTATTATGTAATGTGAAACGATTTGTTTTGTAGCTCGAATGAAAACCCATTGCCCTCTTCTTCCTTCCCAACTTCATGTTTTCTTTCTTCTCAAACCTAATGCTTATAATCTCTCCACCATCGCCGTTAGACTCTCCTTCTCGACACATCTCTTTTTATATACTAGTTGTTTAATCTGCCTATGTTATTTATGTTCAAGTTTACGCCCATTGATAACATTACAAATAATTTATATTAAATGTTTTTTAAGGAACAAATAAATACAATCACACAAATGTTGCATAGACAAACATTGCCATTGTCACAATTAAATTCAATTGAGATGCAATGCGCACACAATATGAAAGACAAAGAAACTACGCTTACAATTCTCACATGCTAAAATTTCTTAGAAAAATAAACAATATTACTATCAAACCAACAACCAAGTAGTTATTATCCCCCATATTGTAATAATACCGCATAAACTTGTCAACTCCTACTTATTGTACTCTAATCTTGAACCATTTATACATGGTAAATATTTAATGGTTGGTAGTTCACCTAGTGTAAATACAATAACTTCAACTGAAACATTATTTTGCATCTAAGGTTGCCGATACATTGTTAATCAAATGCAATGCATTGAACCTAAGTCATTGCTAGTTGATTCAGTCCCGATGTGCATAGGTTGCTAAGCATTTTGGGCAAAGTGGATGATTAATTTCCAAATCCCCCAAGTTGTTTGATGCTATAAGATGCATTCCACAAATTTGACATTGTCAACAATTACAAAAAATGTGTTGATAGTACAAATTAACCATCATATATTAATACAGGATACAATCTCTAAATATAGGTGTTACGTCCAATGTAATCCTCTAATGTTAAGAAGGTTAGGATCTCACAATCACTTTAATTATATGAGGTATAATAACTCATTTCACCTCATGCAATATGATTGAATTACATGCATTGAAAAAAGATCTTTTTATTAGCAATGTCGTTATGGTCCTATGATATCAGGTCCAATCCAAGGATTGCATTGTTAATATTCAACAACTATGTCATTGAAGTGCAATTAAATTGATTGAATTACCAACGATTACAATCACGCAAGCTTGTTGACAGTTGCTGTAATATCCCGCTTATTTTAGCCGGAATCTCGTAGTATTACGAAGTGATTTCGAGTTGGGATGTTGACCTTTGAGTTTGGAATGAGTTGAGGGTTGACGTTAGAGGTCATCTACGTGCTTAGTACAAGGTACTATGCACGTAGTAGAGGCCTGAAACTTGACCGTGAATGTGCTTTGAGTGCAACGTACACATGAGGTCATCTACGTGTACAGTACTGAGTACTATGCACGTAGATGGGGATGAGTCGGCCGAGAGCCTTGTTTGGACTGTGTGTGTTGTATGGGCTGTTGTGTGCGTTGTCCATCCTTTGTATGTGACCCGTGAGCATGCTGAGGCCTTCTACGCACACAGCAGGGGGTAGAACGCACGTAGATCGTAGATCTGAATGAGGGGCTTCAGATATGCCATCTACGTACATTGTGTGGGATACTGCCCATGTAGAGGATGGTTCTATGTACACAGAACCCCTACTGTGCACTTAGAGGTGTTCTTTTTGGCAACTGTGCGTGAAACACAACATGTCAGTCCGTGAGCCTATAAATACCCCTATCTACCATTCCTTCGGTCACAACTTGTCTCAACCACCAAAGCACTTTCTCATTTACTTATCTATGATTTTATTTGTTTCTCCTTGCTTCTATAATGGATCTAGAGGTAAGAATCATCAATTAATCTCTTCTTTTCTTTAGTTTGCGTTACATTTGGACATTCTAGGGTTCCGACCAAACTTGGGATTTGGTTCGAATCTTTCCATTTCTGATGGAATACGAGTTAATGAGAATTAGATTATGGTTGTTAGAGACCAGTAGCTTGAAGTTTAAGCATCGATTTAATGGGATTTGGTGTTTGAACCAAATGGGTTTCTCTACAACTAGGGTTCCGTGTTTTACTGAATTTCTTGTCAAATCTGGTGTTTTTTCTGATGTATCTTGAGATATATGAGTTAGAACTTCACAGATTTGAGCTAGGTTAAGATTTGACTAGTTATTCAGCATGGGTCTTAGAAGTCTGAGATTCGTTGTTAAGATTTAGAAAGATTTTGACTTTGTTTGTGGATTTGAAGGACAAATCCATGTTCAAGAGATTGATATGAGTTAATGAGTATGCTTGGTTCCGTTGGGGATCGAATGGAGCATGATCTTTGGCTCGAAAGTGGTGGATTCACTTTCGTTTGTTTAAGCGACTTATAGAGTTTGCATTGCATTTCATATCATGCATTTGGGTATTTGCCATAATACCACATTGTGATATTTATGATGTGCTATGTGTACAACTTCATGTCCTTGCTAACGAGATTAGCCACCGACGAGTGGGACTTGATTGGTGCTTTAGCTTGGATTGCCAAGTTAGTGAATATCAGATTCAGAGACATTGGTTGTGTCTTGAACTCTATTTACTAGTTTTTGATGTATTGGATGTATGTATCTGAAAATGGACTAATCTAAAGGATTGCCTGAGATAAAAATGGTTATTTGTGAAATAATCGGGTTTGGATTTGAAATGGTATATATGTATTATATATTGTTGATATGATTTAAAGTGTTGGATTGCATGGTATGATTTTGTACTATACGATAGCACGTTTTGGTTTTCGATGTAGGGACACCTGTGCTACTGGGTATGTAGCCTTTGTTATACCAATGTCTGATAAAACCCAACTACCAGGGTTTTCGGTAGCCATGTTGCCTTGATTCGGCACATGATCTGTTATGGTAGAGGCGAGTCTCCATCGCTATGGCTGGTCCATAGATTCGTGATAGTTGGCAAAGTCCATATCACGCCTATTTAGTCCCTTATTGTCTGTATATGTTTTGATATGAAAATGATGATTTAAAATCTTAAATGATTTTAATACGCCTTTGTGCATGTTGTTTGCTGTGATTGTAAATGGTTTCGAAATGAATTTTCGAAAGGCTATTATTGTATAGCGTGTATATTTATATATACTTATAAATACTGCTTGTGGTATTTGTGAGATGTTTTCAAAACAGACTCTATGAGGCACATATGAGGCGCTCTAGAGTGTTATTCCTCACTGAAATTCACCCCCGTTTTATTTTTTTTTGTGGATGATTCTATCTTCCAGGTGCATAGATTTTGGCTTCGGCGTTCATTTCGCATCTCAGACACCTGTGATGAGACATTTTGGTTAGTGATGCCTATTGTTCGGGCTTCTTTTATTTTGTAAAGCTCTGTACCAAATTACTGCGGGGTGTTGGGTTGTATGTATACTCTGATATATTTATTGTATTTGGTTTTACCAAAGTATATGGTTTATATACATTTGGTTTATATATATATTGAGTTATATATAAATTGTTTTAATTATAAAAACTTTTTCCAATAAATGTTTTGGAAATTAAATGATGGGTAGAATTCTGAATCTCTGGAAGGCTTGTGCGGGATGGGCCGAGCTTCCATAGACGGTCCGCATCATACGCCGGTCATGTCCCCGGAATGGGTCGTGACAGGCTTGTTTCGCAACTCCGAGCTCTCCAACTTGTTTCTCTTTAGGTCAACTTATTTTGCACATCATCAAAACACAAAAGGAACTCAATGTTGATCATTCATGATCCAACATTAGGTTCTGTATTGTCTGGGTCGGTTGTGGAGCGTAGGTATTCTTGATCAAGTCAATCTGATTTGCCTCTGTATACTCTTTTGATTTGTTATCCTGGTACTGTGGAAAAGACCAATATTCTGATATGCATTCATGCATTTTGATTGTCTATTGCATTCATAGATATGGACTCGAGCTCGGAGTTTCCAGCTAAGGCCGCCGCTAAGGGCGTTGATCAATCTGTAGCGAATCAGAGGGATTCGTGTAATCGTTTGGAGGATGAGGCATCACCTTTTCTTTCATAATCTTTGCATATCTTTTGTTGCCTTTAGTATTACATGGCATATTTGTCTAACTTCATTAGACCATATCTGTTGTGCAGAGGTTGCAGTACTTTGGTTAGAAGGGATTCGTTAGGGACAGTTTGGTCATTGGTTCCTTATTCTTCGAGAAAGATATTTATTGATTTTGTAATTTAATACGTGGTGATTCTTTAATTGATTCGAAGTTAGAATACCTTTGGTTGAGATTATTTCAGAGAAATTACGATAAGTGTTATGTCACATAAATGAGGAGTTCATGCGAGATTATGATCGAATTATTAATGCGATCGAATTTGAATTATGGTCTTTTGGAAAAGTTGCGAGAAATATTTGATTTGTTGGTGAGTGAGAAAAGTTAGGGAGATTGATTTGAGGTTTGTGATTGGTATAAGATGGGACTGCAAGACTGTTAAGCGCATGAGGGCTTAACGATATTCCTAAGCAAAATATGTTTGAGAAAATTACGGATTAGTCCGATAGTGATTGATGATAAGTTTATACGATATATTTTTGGTGGTTTATTGGAGCTGGATTTGTTAAGATCCGAGATTAATTTTCATGACAAGTGTATTGTTTAGTTTTAATCGGAGTGAAACAGTACTTGGATTACTAAAGGCTGAGTTACTAAGGGCATGACTAGTGGGTCATTTTACAAATATGTTTATTGAGAAGAGAGGTATTTAATAAATTACATTTGGGAGATCATCAAGGTTGTGAAGTAATTGATTTGAGACCAATGTTTTGATTCTTTTGACTTTGAGGATACTCGGTATATGATAAATGGAGATTTACACTAAGTGTAATGGTAAAATATTCTAAGGATTAAGGAGGTATGTAATTATCGATTTGGAGACGAATTCATGTGATGACCTCTTTGATTTCTTTGGTTCATTTGATAATTTATGGCAATAATCATGGGTATAATCATTTCGGTATTGATAAATTTGTTAGGGGCTAAAAGATAATAATGAGAAATTACAAACAACTTGGGGAATTAATTTGGAGTTGACTTACAATTGACTTATATGGTAAGTAATCATGATTGTTGAAATGATCTGAAATCAATTGTGAGTACGTGAATTGACTTACGAGTTTGGCTGGATTCAGACTATGAGAATTGGATATGGATGATGTACGCATTATAGTGCTTATGATATTTTGTTAGTGATAAAGGCATTTTTTGGTGTGCTTTGATTTCAGATAAATCAATTTGAGAATGTGATTCAACTTGGGTGATTTTTGTTAAAAAGATTTGGCTTTGCAGATTTGGTATCATTCTTTGCAAAAGAATGTTGAGATCATACGAAGTTTGCCATGATTATGGGTTAAGAATTTGAGATGTGATTGAGTTTTGGAACTCAGGTTTGAAATATAGATTTCAGGTGTCGTTCGTTTAGGAATATATGAAATAATTGATAAGTTTGGTTTGAATCAATTTGATTTGAGGAATTTTGCACTAGCGGATCACTTCTGGAGTGTTGATGCTACCTCTGTTAGTGACATTTAGATCTGTCACAATCTTTCTTGATCTCTGTAATTGTAACCTGGGTTGGATTTGTTATTGCATATCTAACCATATGTTCTCGCAAGAACTTTTCTTTTTTTTTTTACAGCTTGGGTTGTAGCTTGATTTGCCTTTCTTTTCGCTATGTGTGTTTGCTCAAGTATCAGAATTTCCTTTGCTTAATCTTTAAAAGTGTTTGAATTTGTAACTCTTGGCATTGGATCCTTTGAGCTTTGAAAATATATTTCTTTGTGGCCTGCTGTCTTTGTACATTTTAGTGCCTCCAGAATCATTCCACGTTTGGCTGTCATCGTCAGTCAAGATTAGATTCAGTATGTTCTTTGTTCCGGTGTCAGTACGAGTTCCTTTGGGACAACTTTCTGATGAGTTGTGCATAAGTATATGCACTTATCCGATTTTGTCAATCGGGGAGTTTGTGCATTCTATCTCTGCATATCCTGCATTCATTTCTGCATACTTGGGTTCAAGTGAGTTTGAGTTCTAATAGATTCATGGTTTGATAATCTGTGATTTATCTATTGAACTTTGAGGTTATGATATATCTTTAAGATTTAGATTTGATGTATGTAAAGGAGATATTGAGTTCGATCGAGTTTGAGTGTTAGTTTATGCCTTGGTGAGTTATGTTGAGAATGTGGTTTTGACTCTGATTTGGAGGCTTAGGTTCAATTTCGGTGTTGATATGATTTGTTTCAAAATTCAAGGACGAATTTCTTTTGAGGGGGAAGTATATAATATCTTGTATTTTTTTCTCGATTGAATTTTTTCGGTAATTTTTTTTTTCTTTTCTTCGTTAAATGAAATTTTTATTAATTTTGTAATCAAGGAATTATATTTTATTGGTTTTATAAAATTTGATATCATCAAAAATTATTGATTTTTATTGATTAAAATTATTATTTTCAATTTGTTTTAGTAAGAGAATATTTTGTTAATTTTTATTAATTATTTCAAAAAAAAATTGTTAAATTGTTAAATTTTATTTTTGAAATTTGAAGAGTTAATTTTGAGTTTTAAATGTTATTTGGGTGATTGGTGGAGTTTTGGAAATTTTTGAAATGATTGGAAGTTGATTTGTAAAGTGAAAATTGAGTGAAAATTTGAAAAGAAAAAAAATGGAAAAGGGAAGCTAAACTACAGGTCATATGCGTGTTTAAGCAAACTGCGTGTCGTTTGCTTCCTGTAGCATTTTGTCGTCTGCGTGTGAAGTCGATCGTTAGCGTGTGTGCTGGCCACTCACTAAGCCAGATGACGTCGTTTCTTCTCTTCATCAGGTCAGCATCAAACGACGCAGTTTTGCTTCTCTTCTTCCTTTCAAAACGCAACCCAATAGCTCTCATTCTCTCTCTCTCTCTCTCTCCTATGTTCTTTGTCCAACAACCCAGAAACTCGACTATCTCTCTCTCCTTTGTTCCTCTTCATTTCTCACACCAAGCTAGGGTAATTTCCTCTTCCTCTCTCCTCTATTTCATGTATTTTCACCATTTTATTCGTTGAAAAATGTGGGTTTTGATTGTGGCCGAAAATGGGTTTCTAAGGCTCAGTTCTATGTATTTTTTATCAGAAATGAGTTGATTTGTGATGGATAATTATGGATTGAGGTTGAAAATGTATGAAATTGGTTTGATTTTGGTGATTTGAGAATTTTATGTTGATGAACAATATTGGGCCGGAAATTAGAATGATGAACGAGACGGTTTTAGGTGGAAACGGGTCATGACACCTGTAGTATCCCTCCCATTCCGATCAATTCTTTGTAGCATTCCGACCAATTTTTGACAACGTCTTTGGCGGAACGTCATTCGATTTTGAATGATTTTAGTTCAATGCCAATTTGAACCTCAAATGATTGAGGTGATGTTTGAGTATTTGGGGGTGTTTGAGAATGTTTAAGAGTGTTATCTATGAAAGTTTGGATGTGGTTAAGTCCCGTGTAATATCCCGTATTTTTCCCCGATTGAATTTTTTGGTAGAAAAATTTTCCTCTTTGTTAAATGAATTTTTGTTAATTTTGTAATCAATGGTATATATTTTATTGGTTTTATAATGGTCAAATTTTGGTTGATTTTATTTATTAGAATTATTATTTTCAATTTGTTTTAGTAAGGGAATATTTTGTTAATTTTTATTAATTATTCCGGAAATTTTTCATTAAATTTCAAAATTTATTTTGAAATTTAAAGGGTTAATTTTGAATTTTAAATGTTAATTGAGTGTTTAATAAAGTTTAGAAATGATTTGGAAGTGTTTTGATTAAGTGAAAAATGGTTTGAAATTGAAAACAAAAAATCTGGAAATAGGAGGTTGAACTATAGGTCGTTCAGCGTTTGGTCCAAACGGCGTGTTGTCTGGCTTCTTGTATGCTATGTCATTCGGATGATAAGAAAACGACGCATCGTTCACTAGAGTAAGGGGTTATCGTTCGCACGTGAATGCGGTCGTTCGTGCGCTTGATTCTGGTTGCGAATGACAAGTCGTTCAACTTGTCTGGGGTTGACTCCTTTGGTAGCAAAACGACATGTCGTTTGGTGGGGATTTTAAAACCCAGCAGCCAAATTTTTCTTCTTCTCTTCTGCGTGTTTTATCTCCTTCTTCCTCACAACACCGAAGCTCTCTCTCTCAACTCTCTCTCTCTCATCTCGGTCTCTCTCTTCCTCGTTGGCCGGACGAGCCTCCCGAGGTAACCTCTCTCTCTCCTCTTTTCTTTGGTCATTTTTCTTGCATGTTAGGAGAGTTCGGCCGGAGGTGATTTTTTGAATTTTGAAGTGATTCTTGGGTATTTTTTAATGGATTTTTGTGGGGTTTTGATGGGGAGAGTTGAAAGAACATGAATCTAAGTTAGAAATGGAAGATTTGAGGGCTTTTGATGAAAAGGGTACTCCGGTCCGAATTGGTTTTGAATGTTTGCCTCAGTTTTTGGTTGAATCGATGTTAGATTTGGACTCCTTAGGTGATTTTGAGTTGAATGGTATGGTTGAAACTATTGGGTTATGCTTGGTTCGGGATTAAGGACCACTTGTTTTTTTTTGTAACAAAAGGACTAAAAATAAAGTTTGCCAGATTTTGAGTATTTTGAGGATTAAACTTGATATTTCGTATTCAGGGACTGAACCTGATATTGTGCATAGTGGCAGATTTGTTATTTTGAAGAACTTAGGGTTAATTTGTAATTTTAGAAAATTGAGTGATTAAATTATAAATTGAGTTATTTGAAGGATTTAATTATAAATTCTAAAAATTTTAGGTTAATTATTAATTTCTAGAATTTTTGAGAATTAATTATTACTTTTCAAGGTCTTAAAGACTAAAGTGTAATTTTACGAAGGTCGGAGACCAAATTGTAATTTTACATATATTTTGATTTTTGGGACGAGAGTGTTAGATCTTTGACCGAAATGGATTTTCTGCCGTCGTTTGAATGTTAGAGTTTGCATTTGCATGTGCACGCATTTCGGTGCAACCACAGTACCAGCATCGTGTCGTTGATTCTGCTTTGATATTTGTTTCAGCTTCGTGTTTCGGTCAGCCAGGTTGACCAGCCACCAGCTGAGCTTGAAGGGGGCATTTAGCTTGGATTTCCAAGTGAATGAAATGACAACTCATACACATAGCCTGTGTCTTCAAAACTATATTGTTTTTGCTGTGTCGAAACTTTTGCATGTAATTAGGAATTGCTAAAGGATCGGGAAAATTCTAAAAGCTGTCTGTGTGACACCTTTGTTATAAAACTGGATTTTTCCTCTAAAAATTTCAATGGTGTTTGAACAATAAATATTATGGTTTAATATTTATTGCGATTTTTGAAAATAAATCTTTTGTATGAATTTTAGAAATGCTTTGTAGAAAATATTTTGTTTAAATTTAAGAATATTTTCTGAACATGTATTGGTTTTTGAAATCAAATGTATTTTCAGAATAAAGACTCTTTTCAGTATTTTGAGACATTTTCACTGATAAACGTTTCGGTTGAACGTTTGCCATATTTGGTAAACAATATGTATGTTTGGCATATTGTCAGTTTGGATATTTTTAAATAAATATCTGCATATATTTTTGATAAAATATTTCACTATGGGACACCTTTGTTACTGGGTAAACGTAACATTTGGTATACCAATGTGAAAACTCAGTTACCAGGGTAGGTGGTAACACTCAATTATCAGGGTAGGTGGTAACCCGTGCGTCTAGCTAACACACATGACTATATGTTTCAGTGGCAGAGGTCCACATATGTGTTTAGTGGCAGAGTTCACACATAATCTAGTGGCAGAGTCCACGTGTGATATGTATAGTAGTCTCATGTCAAATTGTTTTGTCACAATACTTTGAGGAGTCTGTGATATTGTTCATTTTCCCGTATTATATTGTTCTGTACTCTGACAACGTATATCTAGCTGGAGCACGGGGACTGCAATGCTCGCATATGTGCTTAGATCAGTACTATTTAGAGCCCCTAAGGCTGTCAGCTGTTAGCCCTTTTGAGTCGGGTACTATTTAGACTCATAAGGTTGCTAGTTTATTTTGATCTGATCAAGTCATAAAAGTTCTAATATAATACGGGCATATGATCATTGATAATCAACTCTAGATATCATTTGGTATGATATCTGCATAGCATAAATTGTGGCTTTGAAAATGTTTTCGATTCGGGACAAATGATAAATGTTTGACTATGATAACATTTTCATTTTTGTTCTAAATGATGAACTTTAGCATGAATTCCTGTTAAGAACTTTTACACGTTTTATTAATTACGTCTTCAAATAAATATTTTTGTACATCTGTATCCCTGCTATTGTTGTGGTTGCAAAGAATTTCAAAATGAATTTTGAAACTACTATTTGGTATCTAGCATGTATACGTATATATACTTATATCTACGTACGGTATTTTTAAACGTTTTCAAACAATTTTTCTGAGGCCTAAAGCCGCTCTGAAATGTCGTTTCCTGACTAAGGGATCTTACCCCTTTCTTTTTGTGTTTTCTCCTGTATTATTATTTGCAGGTGATTTTGGTTGATTGGGGGTTTTCAGCATTCAGTACCTGGTAAGGCATTTTAGCAGTTTCAGTTAGTGTCCTTTTGTTCTGGCCCCATTTGTATAATTTGTTAGATGCTCCACACTGTGTTCCTGTGCGATTTGTTTTTGTTTCTATTAGTGTTTCTGACATTTCAAATGTTTTAATTTGAAATTATTTCCTCAATTTATATTACATATGTTTTGTTTTTAATACATAAAGATTAAACCTTTATTTATTTTTCATATTTCTTTAAATATGATTATTGGGTAAATATTATGTTCTATGAGGCTTGTGCGGGATGAACTGGGCTCCCATAGATAGTTCACCTCGTACGCTGATCATGGTCCTGGGAATGGGTCGTGACATCCTGAGAGTTATGAGAATCATGATTTGAAGTGAAGAACACATTGGAGGTATGATTTTGTGAGCGTAAAGCTGGCTAGAGGCCATCTACATGCACAGAAGGAGTACCTACGCACGTTGTAGGTGATTCAGGTCGATTTGGGGGCAGTGTAAGCCGTCTACGTGCATTGTAGGAGGAGTCACACACGTAGATCATGATATGGGAATGATACGCGGGTTGCTCATGCCGACTACATACATTGTGAAAGGAACAACGCATGTAGAACAGGCACAACGTACGTTGTGTTGGGTACAACATACGTTGATCAAGGATTCTGGAACTATGAAGTTTCTGGATTAAAATATGACATCATCTACGCACACTGTATAAGCGTCTATGTACATTGAACTTCTTCTACGTGCGTAGATGAGGTACTATGCACGTTAATGATGCCCAGAAATGCTGAAATGAGTGGAACGTTGCGCTTTGGCGAGATAGGTCTATAAATACCTCTCACCCGACCTTTTAGTCATTTCCGTCTCATTTTCACTCAAAATCACTCTTAACTCTTCTGATACTCTCTCTCATGGTCTCTCCTCATTCCTTAACATCTCTGGAGGTAAGATCGAGCATCTAATCTCTTCATTTCGTCCATTTGATTCCTCTGATTTATGGATCTCACTTTGGTCCGATTTGACCTAAGTTTTTCAGATTTGAGTGATTCGGTTGAGATAGATGCCGAGGATTGTTAGATGATGATTGTCTGAGGTAAGATTGTTCTTTCTTTCCTCTTATTTCATCATTTTCATTCATCAATCTTGAAATCCCTTTTTGGCCGAATTTTCGTCTATGGTTCAGATTTAACTTTTCTGTTGGAGAGGTTGTTAGTTATTGATTTTTTATGGTTATTTGAGGTTAGATTAACATGAATCAAGCTTTGAATCAAAAGATTTGAGGTTGCTTTGAATGGGCTAGGTTTTGATTTGGGTGGTGTAAATCTTTGATGATTTAGAGTTATTTTTGAGAAACAAATCATGGATTTGAATTCCTGAGATTGATTATGATCATTGTAGGTGTTTGAAACTGATTTCTATCGGTGGAGTCGAGAAATGATTTTTTGGAGTAACTTTCCCATAGAGACGATACTTGATATTTTGCAAGTTTGAGGTTAAAAATATAGTTTCTAAATATTTTGGAGATTTGATTGTAACACTACATCAAGGTATGAATATCGATGAGCGATAGACTTTCAATTGAAATAGGATTTCTTACACCGAAGGCGTTTGAATCTGCATTTGCATTTCATGCATATTGTGTATTGCCACAGTCACCGTGTTTGATCTATTGTGAATACTTTGTTTCATCTCAGTTTGATTTCTGAGGTGACCAGTCATCGACCGGTGATCAGTGATTCGGAGTTTGGAAGCTTGGCATCCAGGTGAGTGGATGGCAGTTTCAGACACATAGGTTGTATCTCTTATACTTATATGTTTTTTTTTGTGCTATTACCATAGCATGTAAATTAGACTAATCGAATGATTGATTGAATTAAATAATTTGATTATGTGAATTAAAATTCACCACTTTGTTTTTGAAAATTGACGTGTGTGTGTGTATATATATATATATATATGATTTCGACTATTATTGATGCTGAGTGCATGCCTTATTTTTGGACATAATGGTTTTAACTTTGGAACATGGATATTCAAGCTCTGTGTTTGATAAACTGATATATACAAATGTATATATCCTATTTCTCTATTTTGATTATTGGGATTTTGATACGTTTTTCTGTAACTGGCATTTGTCAGGATTTTTGAATATCTTTTCGAAATAAAGGTTCTTTTTCTGAAAAAAACATATATTTACATCTATATATATTTGAATTATGAAATTGTTTTGGAAAATCAATGACTTTGTTTTTGGACTTTGATATATAAGCTATATCTTATATATCTTCTTTGCTTTTGATATAACAGGTCGCATGACCAATTGTTTTTTGATTTAATTATACTATGTATATGTTTTGGAGACGAGATACCTTTGTTATGGGGTTCGTAGCCTTTGGTATCCAAAGGTATGATATGACTCAGCTATTGGGTTGATGATAACCATGTTGTCTAACGAGGCACATGATTTGTTACCGGATTAGTGACAAAGTCCACAATCATTATTGATATGGTAGAGTGACACAGTTCACACCACGATTATTACCGGTCCCTTATCTGTGATATATGTTTTGGACTGATATCCACGAGATATGTTTTGATTTTAAAATTATTATTATTATTATTATTATTATTATTATTATGCCTATGTGGCGAAACTTTGATTCTGTAATTTCTAGTAAGGCTAGAAAGGTTTTGAACTTTGAAATGGAGTTTTCGATAAAATATAAAAAGGGTTTTTGATTTCTGAAGTTTTTGGTATAACCTTAAAAGGGTTTTATTTTAAAATCCTCGATAAGATAAAACGGTTTCTAGAAAGGTTATGATTTTTTTTTTGGAAAACACATTAGCTTTGATAAACTTTGTAAATATTCTGAAAAGATTTTGGTTTGGTTTCTAAAGGTTTTCGTGTATGTTGTTTGCTTTGGATGCGAACGATTTCGAAATGGTTTTTGAATCTCTATTACATACGTAGTGTGTATATATATGTTGACTATATCTGCATGTGGTATTTTCGAACTGTTTTCAAAATAGTCTTTGTGAGGCACGTATGAGGCGATCTGGTGTGTTGTCTCTCACTGGGTTTGACCCCATTTTCTTTGTTTTGTCCCTGTTTATTATCATCTTGCAAGTGATTCTTGTGGACTGTGATCTTTGTCATTTGATGCTCAGTGAGGTATTCTGACGTTGCAGTTAGTGCCCCTTTGATCGAGCCCCGTCTATATGATTTTTTAGATGTTCCACACCGGGTTCCTATGGGATTTGTTTTTGTTTCTGTTATTGTTTCTGACATTTCAAATATTTTTAATTTGAAATTATTTCCGCAATTTATATTACATATGTTTTGTTTTTATTAAATGATGTTTAAACATTTATTGGTTTTATTATTTCAATTGAATATGAGTTTGGGGTAGAAGTTATGTACATTGAGACTTGTGCGAGTTGGGTCGGACTCCCATAAACGGTTCGCCTCGTACGCCGGTCATTGTCTCGGGAATGGGTCATGACAACACCAACCTAACATAAACTCCTTATTCATATGACATAACAAATCTCATAATTTCACTGAAATA
>CAODLS010526994.1:0-18788 GCA_948243855.1 Flueggea neowawraea
AGCATAGAAATAAAGATCAATAATTTCTGTAGCATACCTTTTGGAGTCAGAGAATTTTGTCCTGTCTAATAGAAGTTCTGATTTTTTTTGTTGGTCAGCCTTATTGTTGATTACATGTTTTGCACTTATATTTATCTTGGGAATCTTACGCACCATATTCGTTTTGTTTGTGATGGTATTCTTGCTTGTTTTTGGAGATGCATCTATGGAATGGTTGTCTTTGCCATTTTAATTCTTGATCTAAATATATTGACACGAGAATGAGGTACAAGAATTAATATTTGGCTGCTTGCCTATTCTTAATATTTGTAGTTCAAATCTATTCCCCCTGATCGGAGCACAAAAGTTGGCATTTCTCTTGCTGGTCCATTTGCTGGTGCTGCCCTTTCATTCTCAATGTTTGCGGTGGGTCTGCTGCTCTCATCAAACCCAGATGCTGCAGGAGATTTGGTACAGGTTCCTAGTATGCTGTTTCAAGGTTCCTTGCTTCTTGGACTAATAAGTAGAGCTACTCTTGGCTATGCGTACGTCTCTATAAGCTTCAGTCATATTTTGTGTAGCTGAAAGAAACATTATTATGCTAATTAAGATTTCATTTGTGGGTTTTATGCCCATAGCTCCATTGTGCACATTCCTAGCATAACTTTTCTAAAGCGCTTACATAACATAATGCTGTTTGTTAATCTGCAGAGCGATGCATGCTGCCACAGTTTCCATTCATCCTCTGTTAATTGCAGGCTGGTAACATGCCATTCCTGACTTCTCTATTATTTCTCAATACTCTTTTAAATATGCTTACAAAAAACACATCTACTCTTTGTTGTGGCAGGTGTGGCTTAACTACAACAGCTTTTAATATGCTTCCAGTGGGTTGCCTTGACGGTGGAAGAGTAGTACAGGTATCTTTCCTTAAATGAATTGACTAAGCTCCCAACAATTTTTCCGTATATATTTACCTGAAACAAAATTCTTTGTTGAATCATCACGAACGAAATCCCTCTGTACAAGTTTGATCCACAAATGTTGGGTCTTTCTCTTGTTACAGTGATAAAAAGATGCTCAAAGCAACCTGACCTTCTTGTTAACGAAAGCATGCTCCATGAATGCAAAAAGTTACTGATTCCAATAGCTCCTGAAAGATAAAAAGTTGTGAAAATCATCTCATGCTTTGTTTGTTATTTTCTCATGTTTTTTCACATACTTTCACAGGGTGCTTTCGGAAAAAATGCGCTGGTAGGACTTGGCTTGACAACTTACACATTGCTTGGTTTGGGAGTGGTATGCTTAATTTCTGTTGGATCACTTTGTTACTGCAAGCTTGACGAAGTTCAAAATAATTTTACTATATTTTTTTTATATTCATGCATTATATCATGGTTAACCCTGGCTAGTGAAGTTCTAATTATAGCAAAAGAAACCACATTTCAAGTAGACCATGATGTTCATAGAACTTCTCAATATGATTGCAATTCTTCATCTCAATTTAGCATTTTATAGTTTATATGCATTGGCTGACCATTTTCCGGCGCTTTCGCTACTTGCACGCATTGAACCATGGAATCTTTCTTCACATTTCAAAATCTCGTTCATTCTTCTTTCAGCTTGGTGGACCTTTGTCGCTTCCTTGGCGCTTGTACGTCTTGATATGCCAGGTACGCCAGTGACAAGAAAATAACATACTTAATAGAAAATAAAATTGTGAGCACCTTAAGGCCCTTTTCTTGAAATCCTGTTTCTTCATGTTGTATGTGCAGAGGGCACCAGAAAAACCATGCTTAAATGATGTAACAGAGGTTGGAACCTGGAGGAAAGCTGCAGTTGTAACAGCAATCATCCTTGTTGTATTGACACTTCTTCCAGTATGGGATGAATTTGCAGAAGAGCTAGGCATAGGTCTTGTAACTACATTTTAATGTGAATTAGATAAAGCCAATTTTGATGAGTGGAACCGATAACCAAGTTATAGGAGAGGGCATGTTCAATTTATAGTCACCTGTGTAATTATAGGTAAACATTTTTTTCTTTTTGCCATAGCTTCATTATTCTTCATGTATATGCAACCGAATTCTTCCAAATACATTCAGGTGATGGTGTAATCAGCAAAGCTGATGTAAATTTACCATGTTTAGAGCATCTCCAATGCGCTCTTTAATTTGTCATTTTTCTTTATAATAAGTAGTCATTCATGAAAAAATACTTCTAATGCTCTCTTTATCTCATTCTTTATCTCTAAAAATAATATAAAGAGTTGGTTTGATTAGTTATTTTTTTTGAGTGCAAAATGGCTCTTTATTGGGTCTATCATTAATGAAATTTTATCTTTTCATATATTTATTCTCATCAACCAATCACCTTTAAATGTTTATGAATTTTAACAAAATAAAGAGTAAAGTAGAAAGTAGTATTGGAGAGCACATTTATTTTCAATCTATATAATTAATGGTGTTATCTATTTTCATTAAAAGTGTTAGCTAAAAATACATAGTACCATTGGAGATGCTCTTATACTTTTTCCCCAACTTTTGCCTCAAATCAGGAATTAAAGAGTATAACTGTTTATGTTGGATATGACGTAATTCGGTTTACACTCAATATTAAATACTAAATTTGAGCGTCTCGCTTGGTCATAAGTCGATGTTATTTGGCTTGACAATATTTATACTCAATTTTAAGCAAAGGCCTTATATTTATAAGGTTAAAATAATTTGATCTGGAATGTGAGTTCTTCATGAATTGTTTGTTTGTTAGGAACAATTATGATTAGTTGATTCTTGATTATTTGGAGTTTATTGGTCTACGTATGTTAATTTATATTATATACAAAAGTATAGATGTGAAAAATTAGAAGAAAAAGACTAAAATATCCTTAATTAAAAATTTCTTAAAAGTTAAAAGATAAACGTATAAACCCTCAGTTAAAATGCCACATTAAATATTGTGTCACATCCTAATCCGACTATGTAAATTAAAAGTGACCATATTAAATATTGTGTTGTAAAAACAAAGGCATTCTCTTCAAAAACTTGATCGGAAAAAAAATCTCAATTACTAATATTATTTGACACGTGCTCAACTATCTTAATTATTGGTTTTGTGTCATGAAATATTATCATTATGGCACCTAATAAAGCTAATCAAAACAAAATATACATAAGGAAAAGAAAGATTCATCACACTTAAAATAATATATTTTGTTTGTGCAAATTATTTGTTTTACCTATTAACTACCTAATTCTAATACAAAAAGCATAGATAATTCAAACAAATGAGATTGTATCTATTCAATTTGAAATAAAAAAAATTCAGTGAAATAAAATACAAAGAATGTGTTGTATTAGAATTAGATAGTCTATCGAATTAAAAGTTCATGTCTTTGTTACTCGTGCAACATCATCTAATTCCAGCAAGAATGGAGACAATCGTGAGAGACGAATCCATGAGAGTATTTTATTCAAGAAACAAGCTCTTTACTCAAGTAAGAATTGAGATATTAGCATTGGACAAATCTAAGAGGGGATTTTACAAATCTATAGGGGCATTTTAATTTTGAAAAAGTATAAGTCAAGCAACATGAATTCTTTACTTGAGCAAACACCTTACATATACATGGAATTATTTCAAAGAAGAGAAACTCAAGGCTATGTTTAGTTGAAAAAATAATTTTTTATTTATATTTTGTGTTTTGTTTCTATTTTTGAAATTTAAAAGCATTTAGAAAATATACTTACTAATCAAAAATTCTTTTTGAACAAAATTTTTATTTTTCATTTTTATTTTTCTAGAAAATAGTTGAAAATTTTCACAACTAAACAAGCTACAAGGTTCTCACTCGAGCACTAACAGGAAAGACAAAAGTATCTATTAGGTTTAAAATTTTGAGGTATATTTGTCTCAACAATAAAATTAGATGCTTTACTTGAGCAAAGAATATTTTTGATCAAGCAACGCATTAAAGTTCCTCCAATATTGATGATTGACAAATACAAGGATTCCATTAAGCCGTAAATTGTTAACAATTTTATAAGCATTTAGTAAATATTCTTTTTTTTTAATTTCTTTCTCTTTAATATAGTTCAAAAGCCACAAAAGGATAAAAATTTATGAACCACTTGTACAAGAAAATAAAAGGATCACTATAATATTACCAACAAAGCCATAAACTATGCGATATATATTCGTTGATTTATTCTTGGTTCTAATAATTGAAAACCAAAAAACAATATCCATATCCTCAATAATAAAATAACTAACATCAAAACCAAGAAATGAACAAAGTGAGGATAATAAGCCAACAAAATATTTACAAAGAAACAATGCAAATTAAATTACTTAGATTTACTTTTTAATATTGATCGAAGTCTAAATAGTTTTTAACACTACATTTATTATGTGTTATACTACTTTAAGTTTAAATATTTTTATATCTATTCAAATTATAAATATTATTAATTGAGCAATTAAATTACAGTTATTCAATAAATAATTAAATTACAATCTTACTCTATGAGATTACAATTTGAAAAAAAATTACACGTGCAAGGGGCGTGTTGATCTTTCTAGTAGGAAGAAATGTGTGTGTGTGAGAGAGAGTAGACTGGTTGTCTTGTCTTGTGGTGGTACAAGGGACTAAATAATTCATTTACCAAAGTGAAGGGATAGAAAAGTGTAATCTCACCAATCCTCAGGGATCTATTGTGTAATTTATCTTTTCTATAATTATTTCCAAAATTGCCAAATCGTTAATGTAAAAACTCATCATTGTTCGCCGAAGAAAGCCCAGAGGGCCTCCTCTGGTAAAGCGAAGCCCATCTACTTGCGCTCCATCGATTAGGTTCGGAAAGGGCAAATAAGTAAAACTACACCAACCCAGACGATTGGACAAAAAAAAAAAGCCTCTCCGTTTCATTTATAACAGCTTCAGACCCAAAACCCTAGCGCTTCCTTTTTACTCTCGCTCAAAGCTTAAGGTAGCAGCCGTCGTTTCCGCTACCAGGTAAATACCCTCTTCACTCCGTCAAAAATCCTTCTCTGTCCGCTACAATATCCCAATCGAATCGTACTCACTACAATTTTTTTGTGAAATGTTTCTTAGATTTGTGAATCGTACTTACATTGTACTGACAACATCAGCTGGCATTATGGATCACGAAGAAGCTAGAAGAAAAAATGTTGGTGGCAAAGTACTTGGCTTCTTCTACTGATGGGAGTTGCCGCATAAGTTTTGGATTGTTGCTGAGTACTGCCATCGGCCCAAATTGTTATTTAAGGCTTTCTTTTTTGTGATTTGTGCTCGGAGTAAATCTTTTTCATGGTTATTAATGTTTAATGCCGATTTTGAGTAGCTGAACCTTATAGAATTATCTAGTGAATGATTCGCTTTTCATAACTATTATTATGTTTGCTTCAAGTATAGCCATTAACTGCTGTCGAAGTTGTTCGTCTCCTAGACTTCTTGGAATTCTTGCATGTATGATAAACAAGTTCTCATCCCCTCTTAGTTTTGAATAGCCAGTTACTTTCAATTTTGCATAGTGTTGCTTCAGGCCAACCAGTGGGTTACAGTATTACTGAAAAGTTGGCCATGAACGGGGTTTTGTTGGGCAGTTAACTGATCCAATATACACTACTTAGGTTTCTTTCCCGCTGTTCTTCCATTTTTGTTTGTTGCCTAGTCTTACCTTCATTTTGCTTGTGTAAAGAAAAAGATTAAGGAGCAATTCAAGTTATAAAAACTAAAATTTGGATCCATTGGTTGTTTTTGGTTACAAGAGGAGTTGAACCTGAACCATAGAGATCATGGCGCACACAATGTCTATCCACTTGAGCTAACTTTAGACCTGTAAGATGGACACCACATTATTTAACCATTTGAGTTAACCATAGATTTAAAGGTTGACAACGCTCCTATCCAACTACAGTCGGATGTAGTTGGTTTAAGTATAGACGTTCTGTGTGTCAACTGTCAATATGCATATGCTGTTGGTCTAGCAGAGTTTGCTTCACTGCCTACTGGAAGGTTTATGAATTCAAGAAAATAACAACATTTTTATATTAGTAGTTAGTATATTATCTTGGATAGCTAAAATCCGATCAAAATCAGTAAATTTTGTTAATGAAACTTGTTAATGGAAGAAAATTCGATTATTAGAAAAGTTGGCATGACATTTGGACATTCGGTAGCAAACAAATAAAAAAACACTCGAAGAAAAGTAACAATAGGCCGATATACAGCTTCAAACAAGATTTGGTTACAGCTCCTCAAAAAGAGCAAATGGAAAAAATTATTTTAGAAAACAGTTTTATGTTTTCTATTTTCCATTTTATTTCTATTTTCTGAAAATTGAAAACCTTTGGAAGATATATTTGCTAATCAATTTTTTTTTAAAACAAACTTTTCATTTTTTTCATCTCTGTTTTCTAATTTTTTAAAAAATAATGAAAATTTTTTCCAACTAAACAGCCTTTATTCTTTCCTACACAAACAACTAAACTAAATTGCTGATATGTTTTCATTATAAATGCATTGCCAAAGGATCCTTAGTTGCCTAACCGATCATAACAAACTTGTGCTTAAAACTGATCATTCATGGTGTTTTCTTCTTCATCTTCAACATCACCGTTGATCTCGCCAGCCGTGTTGTTTGCCATCATGAAAGGATTGCATCAGCAGCTAACTGGAGGCCATGGATGGTTTTTGAAATATATGCTTTTAAGCATTAACTGTCTGTCCCATTCTTGTTCACTCATTCAACTTTACTTTGATTTTTTTTTTGGATCAGTGAGCTTTATTTTATAATTAATAATGGAGGAAGAATGGAGGAAAGCGTTTGATAGGCCCTTTATATGCTTCTTGTCTACAAATAGTGCACTGAAAGGATAGTTATAAATCTATGGGAAAATCACTATTTATAGGAAATGGAAATGCCAAATCTAAAAAATTTCACTGCTAGTGTCCAAATATTAAGAAGACCACTTTTCGGAAATCCGTCAGAAATTGGGATATTTTTGAAAAAATTGACTTTGTTTTGCTAGAAATTGACTTCTCAAGATAAATTGAATTTAAAAAAATTAAAAAAAATTTCAGAGTGTGTACAAATGTGCAAAATGGTGTACAAATGCGTTCATAATTACTTTAAAAAAACTAATATAATGAATTTAAATTGACGAACACAAGTGTACAAGACAATTGTATATTTTTTTAAAGCTAATTTGTTGGTGGACACAATTGTACATTAGTGTACATTAATGTACACAAGTATAGAAGGCATGAACATTGGCAAATCTACATTATCCTTTAAAACTTTCATTTTTTAAAGCCTTACATAAGCATACATGAGTGTACAAAGGTAGGCATTTCAAATAGCACTTTTAGGGACTTTTATGGTAAATTTTAAGAATTGAAGATTGTTTGTATAATTCTGAAACACTATGGGGATAGAAAAACTATTTTGAGCACAATAAAACGATAGCTAGGGTTTTGTAACCCTACTGGTTGCCCTTTACCCTTTAGCACCTCACACAGCTGCTCAACGACATGATGCCACTCGTCGAAGGAAGTGGCACCTCCGTCATCATGGAGACTCCTCGTCGACGTGACGTTTGTATTCCTTCCAAATTGCGTCGAAGAGAGAGAAGAAAGGAACGAGATTGACAAATCATGTTGAAAGAGAGAACACCTCTCACCGTTGTCGTTCATTTGCCTTCTCCATCTGTCAAAGAGAGAGAAGACAGGAAGTAGACCACTGTCAAAATTGAGTGTGTGTGTGTGTGTGAGAGAGAGAGAGAGAGAGAGATTGAGAGGAGTTGACAATGAAGAGGATGAGAGAGGTGGAAAAAATAGAGAAGAAGAGAGGAGAGAGAAAGAAAGGGGAGGAGGATTTTGAAACTAATAAAAGGAGAGAGGACAAGATATTCGAGGAGAGAGAAACGAGTTTTCCGTTTTATGTCAAACTGCGATGGCATTTCTGAACATGGTTTGGCCTTTTCTGGTAGGTTGTGTAATTAACTTTAATATCTATCAGTATACTACAACAATCATCAATGTTCTATGTCATCTATGATAGCTTTTGCCTTAGAATTACTTTTGTACTCAAATAACCATTTGTGTATCTATCTTGCTAATTTAACAGCTTATTGTCTTCCATGCGCGCAATAATTTGTAATCAACCCAATAAGAAGACCAACAATTACCAAAGAAGGTAAAGAAAACAACCCATTAATCAAATGTAGACACATAATCCTACCATGGCTAACCCCACAAAAACTTGGCAACACCTCTCTGACATGCAAATCCCTCTCCAGGCTTTCTGCTCTAGTCATTCTCAGTCGTTCTCTTGCCTTTTCCGGATCCTTCGAGAACCTTCCTATCCCCTATGGGCATGATTAATGTTGGCTCAATAGAGGAGTTATTAAGCCTCCAAGTCTTACACTTACCATAGGGGAGTGTATGACTCTTTCATGCGTCTGGATTACTCCAGGCGTATGAAGGCGTGAGGTCCACTATTAGAATAATGATGGGTTTAATTTTTTTTAATAAGTTGTCTAGTGACTCCACAATGCCATTTGCAACGGTCAAATGACAACATTTATTTTTTTAATTTTGATTTCAATGGTCCAATTGATGAGTTTTTTTAAAAAAAAATTATTTTGTTTTTTAACAGTTCAATTTCACTGTTTTTTTTTTCACATCTATAAATACATACCAACATTTTCATTTTCACATACATTCTCATTATATTTCTCCCTCTTCTCTTGTGAAATTGATCCAAACTATTATCAATTTTTTTCCAAGACTTTAATACAAGCAATTTTTCAAATTCTCAAAACTATCCATGTTCTTTTTTCCCACCTAATTTTCAAAATTCTTAAAACTTCCTATACCCATTTTATCCACCAAATTTACAATATCTCAAAATTCACCCAATTTATTATCGTATTCCTTTTTTTCTCCACCAAATTTTCATTACACTCAAAATTTTACCTACCATTTTTTTCTCCAAAATTTTCACATAGTCCATCATTAGATGTTGCATCTTGAACTTCCAAAGCGTCAAATCCATGTTTTTTTATCTAATTCTCAAATCCCCTCATTATCTGTTGAACCACAGATTGAGAATTTTAATTTGTTTGAAATGCAGAATAAAGATGTGGTCAAAAAGCATCACCAGTGGACACCAAAAGCTCGTGAAAACATGGAATACTATTTCAACCGACAACATTATTGGATACAGACAAAGCAAAAAAAAAGCATTTTGAAAATGGGTTTGTAATTATTTCAACAAGCATAAAGAATCTAATCTTAAAAGAACATGAATTGTAGTCAAGCAACATTGGTTTTGGATGCTATCACATGTTAATGAATTTAACCAATTGTACAACAGATTGTTGGATGAGCATCGTAGCCGTTCGAGAGAAGGCCACATAAAACAACATCCTCGTGAATTGTATTACCTTGCTCGTAAAAAGCATTTCACTCACAAGCACGTTTGGGTGATGGTAAAAGAGATCCAAAGTGGCAAGCAACAATACTTATGTCTAGGTCATCAGAAAGAAAAACAAATGAAAGTGATGCATATACCAGTTCTTCCAATGCTGAGACAAGTGTAGAAGGCGAGACATATGAAGTTGAAAAGCGTCCGATTAGCCAAAAAGCAGCAAAGGAAAAGGGTAAGTTGAAAAGGAAAGGGAAAGCAAAGGACACTAGGAAAAGCATCTCTCATGATTGGAGCAAAAAATGGAACGAATGGAAAAAAAATATGTAAGCAAAATTTACAAATGGGACAGTAGATGGAGACGTTCGTTGATTATAAAATATTGATGAAGGATTCTTTAGCCATGACTCCGAACAACGTGAAACTTATAGTAAATTTTGTGCAATTATCAAAGAAAAATATGACATGAGTTAATGTCCTTTAGAGTATTGTTTTAGTTAATGTATTTTATTTTTGATTTAGGGTCTTATTTTAGTTAATTTATTTTATTTTTAATTAAGGTATTGTTTTAGCTAACGTATTTTATTGTTTTATGGCATCAATTAATGTAATTTTAATTAATGTATTTTATATTTTTATTTTATTTTATTTTTTATATTATTGTTAGACAATTATTAATTATTTTTAACTAGTCGTTGTAAAAAAATAGCCAAATTGGGTTGAGCTGTTTTGACCGATTGTTTTTCTTGTTTTTATTGGGGGGTGTTTTCTATTCTAGCTTCTTTTTATGTGAGATTTACGTTGGTGATTGAAAGAATGGTTTTTGGTGAGTGAATGGGTGTGATTTTTGGTTTTCCTTTTTATGGGTTTGGAAAAGGATGCAGCTTGGAGATGGAATTTGTTGAGATCGGTCAAAATATTCCAATTTGGTGATTAATTCAATGATTTGTCGATAGTTTCTGTCTTTTCTTGTAGGATGGCTTATGTTTTACGTGCATTTGAAGTGAATATTGATTTATGTCCTGTTTTAAAGGTTCGTTTGCTTAGAAAAGGGTTGCTTAAAAGAGGGCATGTTCATTATATATAGGATTTTGTGCTGAACTTATATTGTGATATATTGATTTTCTTTTGATGGTGTTCTTTATTGCTGGAAAATATTTCATCACTCTTTTGAACAGACGATTGTTTAATTTTTGAAAGGCAAGTCATGGATTGATTATTAAGTTTTTGGTTCGGGTCAGAGTTGGGTAGAATTGGGGTTTGTTTTGGGTCGGGTCAGGTACTTTATTAATTGTCACGTGTTCATGAGAATAAAAGTGGCATACTTACGTGGCACTTTATGTCCACCGTGTCAAATTTTCTGGGCGAAGTGACCGGTTTGAAGAAAAAAAACCCAAAAATGACAATATTGTAGCATTTTTTTTCTTTTGTGACCAAACTTGAGCAATTCAAAAATTTTTGTGACCACCGATATTATTAACCCATTCTCACACATTCTGAGGCACTTAACCCCATCCATCCATATGTTTCACTTCTTCCTAAGATCACGACATTCACTATATTCTCTCTTATCCTCGGCTAATCTTCCTTTATTAATTATTTTTCTTCACTAAAACTAGAACTCACACTTAGGAAATAGTAACACGGGTTGCTTACTTGGTTAGTACTGACACCAACTCCAACCTTCCCCATTAGCGGAAGGTTGGAGTTTTCCAACAGTTGGGATGGTGGACCCCACCACTTGATTTAATATTTTTTTATTTTTTTTATTTTTTTCTTTCTTCTTTTGTTTTTTATTTTTTATCTTCCTTTTTTATATTATTAAATTATTTTTCTTTTTAATTATTTTTTTTAAAAAATATAGATAAGTATTTTTTAATTTATAATGAAATTATATTTTTAAGTTAAATTATAATGTAAATATTTATTCAATTAACTATTAAATTTTATTTTACTAAAATAATTATTTTTAAGTATTTAATTAAATAATTATTAAAATACTATAATTAAAAATACATAAATATTTTTATTATAATTTAGATGTTATAAATAAAATATTGAGTGAAGTGATTGTGAATCCTATATTAGAGTATAATAAGATGTTAACCATTAGAGATAGATGATTTATTGAGTAAGGAGTTAATGAATTGCTTATGTGACAGACTCATCAACCCCAAAATAGGTTAGTGCATTAAAAATACCCTTAAATCTGGCAATATTTATTTGCGTAATTAAGTGTTGGTATATACTAATAGAAAAATACTCTCATTATTAAAACGATTAACGTCATCACCGAACAAATATAAATTCAAAATTTCTCTTAAACAAAAAATATGCTTTTTTTTAGGAAATGACACCAGGTGCATTTGTTTTAATTTTTATTTCACAATTGCAACCTAGTAGATTATTATTTACTATTATACAACACTCCTATTTTACATTTTTCTACAATATCACGTATTTATTTTCTATTTTTCTTTTCTCTCTCTTCTCCTACCTCTCTCTCTTCTCTCTTTCCTAATCCTTTCTTTCTCTTTCATTCCCGATCTACTACTTCGCTGTTGCTACCCACCTTTTTTCTGTTTGTTGCCGTCGTTCATAACTACGAGCCTCTATCTTTTCTTCCTCCTCTGCTTGCCTCTCCTCCTCTGTCGCCCTCTCTGTTGCATCTCCAACTTCTCTTCCTCTCTCTTCTCGCCTTTGTTTTTTTCTTCCTGTCACCTCCATTTCCTCCTCCTTATTGCCTCGATTTTCCTCCTCCTCAACAGAAGTGACGCGACAGACAAGAATGAGTGATGGGGAGAAAGAGAGAGACGTGTCGACGGACGAAGATGAGCAATGGCATAAGAGCAGCGACGACGAGAGTGAGTGATGAGTAGAGAGACTCGGCGGCGAAAAAGCAGCGATGTTGGAAGAGGGGCAGCGGTTAGGGTTTGTAAACCCTAGCTGGAACCCTATTTTGACATTGTTAATATTGTACTCGCTATGTACTATGTTTGTACTCATTGTTCTCAATGTTTTAGATATGTATGTATGTGTGACATTGTGTACTTATTATGTACTCTTGTTGTACTCGTTATTTTGTGATAGAGCAACCAAGTTGAAGAACATGAAAGATCGAAGATGGAAGCTTATGTGGGTGAGAATTTTAACTTGAAAGAACTTTTGCAGGAGGATGATTTACTTGCTGGTGATGACGTTGACAATGGTGTTAACATCAATAAAGGCGGAGAGGCTGATGTTCATGATGAAGGAGATCATGTTGAAGGTGAAGTTGTTACAGTTTCTGCAGAGGTTGATGCTGCTAGTGATGAGGGTGCCATCGTTGGTGAAGGTTCTACTAAGGATAATGTAGATACCATAAAGTTAATGTCTTGTACTCGCTATGTACTCTGTTTGTACTATTTTGTTTTGGGGTCTTTAAATGAAACTGCATCTGACTTTCTGTACTTATAATGTACTCGTGATGTACTCATTTTCTGTTATTAAGGCACCCATCCGGAAGAGAATGTAACATGTGAGACAGCAGCTCCTGCTGGTGGGAATGCTGATGTTGTTCGACAAAGTGATGTTGAGGTTGATGCTGGTGGGAATTCTGATGTTGTTGCTACAGAGATTGATACTGGTAATGATGAGGGTGTTGTGTTTAATCTAGATATTGAAAAGGTAATGACTTATACTCGCCATGTACTCTGTTTGTACTCGTTTGTCTTATTGTCTTTTGATGGAAATGCAGTAGTAATTTTTGTGCACTCATGATGTACTCATGTTGTACTCTTTTTCTGTTTGATAGAGCAATCAACCTAAAGATCATGTTACATCTGAGGTTGTACATAATGTGTTGAGAATCCAACTGTATAAGAAGATGTTATTACTCCTCGTCCATATAGGATTCTTAAAGTTGCTCCTGTTTTACAATCACCATATGTAAATAGTTTTGGAAGTATTGGAGAATATATTGGTGATAACACTACTCTGTATTCAGATTGTAAATCAAAAAGGAGAGAGAAGACTTTACCAATTACTAAATCAGTCTCGTACTCTTAATGTACTTGTTTTGATCTAATATTTATGATTTATTCTCATTTTTTCGACTTTGTACTCCACATGTATTCTTGTTGTACTCGAATAACAAAGAAAACATAAAGACTTTGGTTTTGTACTCTATTTTGTTGGTGTTCTGTTGTGTATTTTTGTTCTTTTTTTGCTGTTTGTACTTTTGTTGTACTTCACACGTACTTGATTATACTAGTCAAAAGAACTTTAGTTTTATTGTTATATTAATTATACTCGTGTTGTTCTCCACATATATTCAGTTATACTAGTCAAAAGAGTATTCATTAATATTAGTCTATACTTGGGGTTGTGCTCCACATATACTAAATCTTTGTTGGTCAACATAGCCTTCATAATAGTATTATATACTCGGTTTTTACTCCACATGTACTTCAGTTGTACTTTGTACTAATGTTGTACTATTTCTCATTGGGTTAAATAGTTTGATTAAAACATGATCAATACGCAGTTAAACAATTGTATTTTTTAATATTTTATTTTATTTTAAATATATTTTTTAATTATTATTATATTTATAAAATAACTTTTATTTTATTACCTATTTTTGTATATCACCTTTTTTTTTTCCCAAAGACTATATTCATATATCAACCAAACTAGGCTGTATTGCAACGAAAAAGTGCCTACACTTACCAAATGGCTCCAACCTCTTCGAAAATATAAAAAAACTCCTTATAGAAGATTTCATGGACGATACCGACGAGCAAATTTGGATGATTTTATTGGAAGAATGGAGCAAACATGAAGAAAATGAGGCTTCTAGCACCCATAGAAAAAGGCGTCGCCATTTCAATCGAGATCTTGAAGCTAGACATCAGATTGCGTCGAAGAGAGAGAAGAGAGGAACGAGACTGACAGATCTCGTCGAAGGAGAGAACATCTCTCACGGCCGTCGTTCGTCGCTTTCCAGATCCGTCGAAGGGAGAGAAGACAGGAAGGAGACCGCTGTCGAAATCGAGTGTGAGAGAAAGAGATCGAGGGTAGTTGACGGAGAAGAGGAGGATAGCGGTGGCAGAAATGGAGAGGAAGAGAGGAGAGGAGACGGAAACTGAGAGAGGGCGAGAGAACGGGATATTCGAGGAGAGAGAAACGAGTTTTTCCATTTTATGTTAAACTGTGGTGCCATTTCTAAACATAGTTTGGACTTTCTGGTAGTCTGTGTAATTATCTCTAATATCTATCAGTATCCTTCAACAATCCTGAATGTTCCATGTCATCTGTGATAGCTTTTGCCCTAGAATTACTTTTGTACTCAAATTTACCATTTGTGTATCTATCTTGCTAGTTTAACAGCTTGCTGTCTTCCATGCGCCCAATAATGTGCAATCAACCCAACAAGAAGACCAACAATTACCAAGAAGAAGAAAAAGAAAACAACCCATTAATCAAACTTGGACACCTAATCCTGCCGTGGCTAACCCCACAAGAACTCGCCAACACCTTTCTGACTTGCAAATCCCTCTCCAAGCTCTCTGCTCTCGTCACTCGCAGCCGCTCTCTCGACTCTTCCAGATCCTTGGAGAAACTTCCTATCCCCTTTTACAACCCCATTAACAACAACCCTCCTTACTCCTACTTCCTCTACACCCCTTCCCAAATCCTCCCCTCCGATTCCCCCTCTCGCCAGTACTGGGTCGAGTCTCATGGTGGGTCCCTTCAACATCGTCAAACCCCAACTGGGTCCCAACCTGAATCGTCGTTCTCGGACTCCCTGGTGTTGGAGGAGGGAGTTGGGGTTTTGGTGGAGAACGAAGAGGGGTGTGGAGTGAGTTGGGGAGGGATTAGGGTCATGTTGAGGGTTGTTTGGGATGAGAGAAAAGGTTGGTGCTTGTTTGCTGATCAGGACATTCGTCGTGCTGAATTTGTCTGTGAGTATGCAGGTATTATGATTACTTATCTGTTTTCCCCCTTGTTTCTCTGTAAATTATGATGAAAATGCTATCTTTCTTTGTGGTTTTGTAAAAAAAGTTTGATGCTCAAGTTGATATAGCCCGAATTTATTGACTGCAGTAAATTATAAAAAAAAGAACGTCTTTGCTTTGTTTAAGATTTTTGGTTGAAAGATTGATTGCTTTGAGTTGATTGTGATTTTTGTAAATGATGAAAAATGCAAGTACTTTGTTGAGGATTTGGTGGTTGGATGCTTTGAGTTGATTCAGTGTGGATTTTATCTAATCTACCAACATAAATGATATAAAGAAGATGTGGTTGCTTTGCAGATTTGGTAGAAAGTTTGATGCTTTTAGTGATTGAGTGCAGATTTTATCTTCCTACGTAAATGAGAAAAGAAAATGTGGTTGTTTTGTTGAAAGTTCGTAGCATCGAGTTAATTTATGTTTAGAGGCAAAGAAGTGGCTTCATGCACTCGAGAAGGTAAACTGCTGTTGCGTTATTGCACTTGTGAGTATTTGAGCTAGTATGATGCTTTGAGTTGATTGAATATGAATTTATGATTGGACAAAAGAGCAGCTTCCGAGGTTTCTGAAGGTATTGAGGAAGTTGGGATTGATGATAACGTTGGTACATACATACTCTAGCGTAGTTTTTATGTGCTTGAGCTGATAAGCATACTCTGCTTTGAAATGAATCCAGTTAGCTTTTGGGGTAGTTATTTTGTTTTAATTTATTGTTTCATGAATATCAAATCTGGCACCACAAAATCAATATTTCAAATCAAGTAGCTAACTTGTCTCCTGAATATGACTAGCTAAATTGTCTTCTGAATATGAGTTGACTTGTTTCTTTAAATATGTTATTATGCTGTGGTTTCGGTGGATTACTTAAACTGATTATTGAACATTTTAACAACTTTTGTGCATCATTTATTTCATACTCAGTTTCATGATGTCCTATCTTTTATGAAAATAACAGGAACCAATTCATTTAACCTAAAAAATGATAGGATCTAGTCAATATTAGAAGCAAATTTATTATAGTACATTCTGATGTGAAAAATTCTAGCATTCTGATATGACATTGCCCAGAACATGAAATTATCGATTCTGTTATGTCTTTGCATGACATGTTTGATTTTCAGGCTTGTTCTGATTTAAGTTTGATTGGACAGGTGAAGTCTTGACTACCAAAGAAGCTAGAAGCCGGCAACTAATTTATGATGAGCTTTCCTCTGCTGGACTATTCTCTTCTGCACTTTTGGTTGTGAGAGAGCATCTTCCATCTGGAAAGGCTTGTTTCAGAATCAACATTGATTCCACAAGAATCGGGAATGTTGCACGATTCATTAACCATTCATGCGATGGTGGTAACTTATTGTCAATACTAGTGAGAACTCCTGGAGTCCTACTGGCTCGACTTTGTTTTTTTGCTTCTCAAGATATAAAGAAAGGCGAAGAGCTCACCTTTAGCTATGGGGAAACTAGGGTGAGGCCTAAAGGCTTAAAATGTTTTTGCGGTAGTTCTTGTTGTCATGGAACTTTGCCTTCAGAAGAAACTTGATCAAACAAAAGGAGACAGGAAATTCTTTCTACAGTACGAGTCTAGTTCGTTAAACGGAGAAAGCATTCTCCGTCGAATTGAGCTTTTGATCTGCTGATTTTGAGCATATCAAGAATGCCCTCATTGGCCGACGTTATATGATGCAATCTAACCGATGTGATTAAAGTACACTAATTGCTGCAGATCATGCCTGTTGATGTTGTTGATGGCTATTTTATTTGCAAGATAACGCGTTGACGTAAAGAAAGAAGATGCAGGTTGATGGAAGGAAGTCTCTCATGATATGTTGTATTGTCTGTAGCGTGTACAAGTCTATTGTATAGTATATAGCGACACCTTAGCTTAGAGTTACCAAGGATTACAGTACAGAACACATTTTGATATCTTTTGTTGTTTCAATTTGAGTGACATTATCTGTTTTGTCTTTAAATTCTCGCACTCGAAAGTGTATTGACGAAATAACATGCACATTGTGTTGGCAGTTGAGTCAACACAAGAATAAACTTCTCTCTAACTACCAAGTATAATTTATGCAGCCTTTTTTTTTTACTTTTTCTGGTGACATTTATGATAATTCGTTCAAGCAACAATGGCCGCAGCTAAAACTGAACTGAAAGTTGGAGATGTGTATCCCAAAACAAAACCTGACGTAGAATCAAATGTTAGGTCAATTAAGAGAATAAAAGAGGAAAACCCAAGTATAAAATCGAAGAAGGAACTTAATTCTATGTTATCACTACACTTTAATTTATAAAGAAGTTATTGAGAGGAGAATGGGTAAGTTTGTTTTTTTTAGAACTGGTAAGTTTTCTTTTAATACTTGCTTCTTTTTACATTAAATTTTTTGAACGAAATGACACGTAAAGAAGTTTTTAGAAAATTAAAAAAGTAAAACGGTCATTTTTATTTTATTTTGTACTTCCACTTTCTTTGAACCAAAACATTTGATTTTTTTGTAACTTTTCAATTATTATACTCAGTGCCAAACAAGAGCATAGATACTCAAGATGAAAATCACACATAAAAGAAGGTAGGGAACTCTGTTTCCTCTCATGGCACATATGACACCCCATGCACGTTTTGCCCTTGGCTTACCATCCCACACGCCACGGCCAGCACAAATCTTGTGCCTTCCCATCAAGACAACCTTAACAACACACCAACTTTATTTATCATTTTAATATTACACCCTCTCTTTCTCTCTCTTTCACTGTACTCTTCTATACAACGCAATTCCGATTAGTTCAAACAGTTGAATATGTGTTGTCAACTCTCCAACGTTCAACTCCTCTTTAGCCAATATATATATACACACACAACACGCTTCTTCTACTCTTCCCCTTCCACGTGCTCCTCACACTACTCCCACCTCCATCATTCTTCTTACCATTCCATAACGTCCCCATCCACATTATTACATTGCACATGTGATATATACATTCAAGACTTCAAGTCATCATATATGGTAGGTTACACCCCCATGTTTGATTCATCGGAACACGATTCATTAGTACCTATTCAATTTGCTAATAACAAATTAATCGATCTGTAAAGAAAAACAATTGAATTGAAGAAGCCCTAATTAAGCAAGTGAAAGTATGCATGCAATTGTCAATCCATATATACTTTCCATGCATGGTAGCTAAGTCATAGTTACATATGTGTATATGTTAATTAATTATTCATGTAATTGTGTACACATTAGAAAAAGAAATAAAAGGAAAGAAAGAAGCTTACCATATTTCCCTTGCCAACCCCTTCACGAGACTAACGTGCCTTCCTCCATTTTATTCCACATATAAACACCAACCCCACCATCTTTCT